>FIZU01062886.1:0-12060 GCA_900064475.1 Pseudococcus longispinus
ATTTTGTGAACCAGTTCTCAAGATATTTGCGATGATACAGTTCGTTTTTTTCCAAAATTTGTCGCTTTAAAAACTCATATGAAGTGAAATTTTTTGATTGTTGAAGACTTATTACGAATTTACAGTGAGAAAATCAGCTTTTCTAACGCATTTGCGGTGTTAAGAGTTTTTTTAAAATATAAAGTTCCCTCATCAATTTTTCTCTACCCATTTTAAAAACAACCAAACTTTCAAATCCAGAGAAAAAAATATTTCACCTTTTTCAAATGAGGCAAACCCCCAAAAAATATCCATTTTCATAATAAAAATTTGCAAATTTCAAACCAACGAATGAAACATTGATAAAATAAATACTAAACCGTACCCACCAAAATGAAATTGAGAGGCAAAGAGAGAGAACCCTGCCAGTCCCAACGTATCAGTTCCAGACACGCCAAGTTATCGCATTGCATCGTCGAAGCTCGGTAAAATATAAACTTTCAAAAACGTCACAGACTGTAACGCGCAACGCAACGCACGTAGCTATTGAAAAAGTAAAAAACATTAGCACGCCGATGAACGTCAGCGAAATTTCAAAATAGTAGTAATTTCGTGTTCGGTGTATAAGACAATAGCGATTTTCACGTTAAATGTTGAGCAAAAAAACGCAAGCGCGAGCTTAAACCTATAGGTAAAGGACCCCCGCGAGCAGGTTTGTCGGTGAAAGGTAAACGAGAGCCCCCTCTGGTTCTGACACTCGCTCTTCATCTGTATCCACAGGGGTCCTTTCTCGTTGCAGACATTCCGCTCGTTTTATTCCGATAAATATTGCCGGGGATACTGCCAGCACTTCTGACAGCCGACTCGGAGGTAAACTATACGATTCTCAACGATACACGCTACAATACACATATACGTAGGTACGACTACGAGTACCTCTCCAACTCTAGTATAGGTACCTATGTTTCTGTATAATTTTTTTTTTGTTTTTATTAATGTCTTTTCCATTTATTTTTTTTTTTACTTTCAACCGTGCTCTCTGGCAGCTTGTAATTGGTGGCCGATAAATTCTCATTAAACGTTTTGTCGGCATATTCGAGCTCTACCTCTCGTCTCATTTTCAACCAATCGTATCGACCAACATTTCGCATGATGTCTTCTTTTAACACTTTTCTTATCTTATGCAATCTTCGAGCCGAATGATTTATTCGAGCTTAGGTGTTGAAAGAATTGAAGCTTTTCATGTTTCAAATCAATTCGCGCACGTAGAAGGAAAACACGTCAGCTATAAGTTTCTCCGAAGTAACTTATATTTACTCGTACGTCAGCGTGTCCCGTCCTTCGTACAGTGTACATACTTTTTTTTTTTGTAGTAAATATATTTTCAATAGTCCGCGTATACTGTACGTCTTAATTTATGATTTTAAAGAAATAAAAACAGCTTCGATTTATGATTTACACGAATGGGAAAAAAATTTTATGGCTAAAGAGTATCCACAACCGTTGGTGGTCTAATCAGCGTTATTTGCCTTGCTTCGTTTACTCGTGTAATGAACATATCGTATCGTGTAAAAACAAGGCTCACGCTACCGCAAAACATGTGTATAAAAACTAAAAAGGTCATGTGATCCAGATGTTCGTTCATGTCAAATTGATTAACATCGAAGGAAAATTCTACTCGAATAATCGATCGATGAATTTATTTCAGTTGAAAATACGTACAGAGAATTTTATTATAAATTTTGCTGACACCATTTCTCAAAGTTAGTTACGTGCTTTTCAAAACGTCAAAAATCTGAAACCCTTTTTCCACGAAAACTCTCGTCATTGAGAATTTCAACTTGTATTTTAGTATCGATTTTATTTTCTCGGTTTTCCAGAGATTTTTTTTTCAAATTCTCAGGTAGGTATACTTGAATAAAAATGTGATGCGCCATGTAGAAAGTGGGCTTTTTCATACCACCCACAAAATTTTAAAACATAAGATATGCTTTTGCGCTTTGTTTTATTTCCAAATCATTTCTATGCATCAACCAACCCACTTTTTTTTTCTAATTCAATTTTCAAAAAAAAAAATCTGACAAAATGTCTAAAAGTCAGCATTATTTTAAAAATTTTCCAAGCCCAAAAAGGCATTTGAAATTTGAAAATTTTTCCAAGTTCAAAAAAGTCTGACAAAGTATCATAAAGTCAATTTCTGATACTTTCCTATTCCGAGAAATCTGCCTGACAAAATCCAAAAAGTTCAAAGTGATTGTCTGACATAATGTCTAAAAGTCAGCATTATTTCTAAAATTTTCTAAATCCAAAAAGGCAATGGAAATCTGAAACATTTTCCAAGTCCAAAAAAGTTTGAAAAGTCTGACAAAATGTCTAAAAGTCAGCGTTATTTTAAAGAATTATTCCCAACAAAATGTCTGAAAGGTGCAGTGAATTCTAAAATTTTCCAAGTCCAAAAAGTCAATAAAAATCTGAAAAAAATTTTCAGTCCAAAAAAGTCTGGTATAATGTCTAAAAGTCAGGGGTCGGAAGCATGTCGCTCAAAAGCTGTCCGTCAGTCGTTTTTCGCGGTTTTACTCATCGCAAAAGCATATCCGATGCTAATAGATTTTTTCGATTTTGGTACCCGAAAAGATCCTCTCCTAGCACTAAAATCAAAACGAAATAATGATTTTTTGGATGAAAGTCCCCCTCCTAGCTGGCCGTCACAAATGAATTGAGTTGAAGAATTGAAAATTGAAACAATTAGCTTTATGTTAAGAATAATTTATTTATCGTTTCATTTTTTCTGAAAATTTTCGTTACAAATTTCAAAAATCAAAATTAATGAAAATAATTGCCATAATACTCATTAATTTCAAAATAGGATGTGTACTTTTTTCCTTTTTTTTTTGAAAATGTACTTAAATTAACCCTTATTTATGGCCAAATGAGCCTAAATGGACGTAATACTAGGTATCAAGTTCAGTATCTTTCATCACATCAATATTTTTTCAATCAATTTTTTTTCAAATTCGTTTGTTGACAATTTAGAATTTTTATGGAATTTAGAAGAATTCAAATTTTTGAAATTCTTAAAAAATTCAAAATCATTAGAACTTGACTGTATGAAATTATTTCAATTGAAATTGAGTAGATACATTTCTTTTATGGATTAGTTAATCCAAAAAGATTGAAGACCATAATGGAAACGATTTTTTCATCTATATTCTAAAAGATTTACAATACCTACACGACTTACAATTCCTTTGCAGATATTTTAAACTTTTTTTAAAAAAATATCGAATTATGGGAAACTGTTTCACCTTGAGACAGTTTCTACATTTTGCCTAGATGTGGCCCGCCAAAAAGGAGGCAAATTTTGAAAAATGGCTTCTAAGTTGAAATTTTCAGTTAAAAAACACGATTTGAAAATTTTCCAAAAAAAGGTAATTTTAGTGGATTTTTTTGAAAAAAAAACCAATTTTTGTCCCAAGTGTTTTTTGACGAGACACAGGGTGCTCGTTAAATAAAACCCTTAAATTTAAAACTACAAATGAAATATGCTACAACGTCAATTATTTTGGGAAGTGACTCTTTGAAAGTTCAGACCTCCTCTTTGATAAACACATATTGAAAAATTTTTCTCAATAAGAGAATCTGCTGTACTGTACTATTGGGACAGGATTGTACATTTTTGCCTTTTATGCCCAGTGCTCGTTGAAATTTGATAAAAATTTTGAAAAATGGTCCATTCAATATGTTCAAACCATGTTTTAAATTTTCCAAAAATAGGTCTGCTGATCATGGAATTTTTTGAAAAAAGTTCGAAGACTAACGAAATTGGGCATAGCCGGTTAAGGATGATGATTTGGCCTTGGAAACCGATTTCGACCATTTTTGCTCCAAAAGGTCGACCACAGTGAGAAAAAATTTTGACAAAAATTTTGAACCCCTACAGCAAGTATTTTGGGGGGAGGGGCCAAAATGTGTTTTTTAGTAATAATTTTCTGTTTTTTTGTCAAATGCACATAAAAATTTCGCGTTTTTTCTAGTTGATTCTAGGAGATCAAATGAATCTCAAAAAAAAAATTCAAAATTTTTGACCAATTTTTGGCCAAGTTATGACGTTTTAAAAACTTTGAACCGCCATTTCTCTAAAAAATTAATGAAAAAATTTGAATTTTTCTCAATGATTTGTCATTTGGAAAACAATCACCTCATTTTTTCTCAATTATTCTCCTCCATCTAATGAAGTTTTTGCCAAATCTCAATTTACGTACAGAAAAGAGTTATACAACTTCAAGTATACCATATCTCTTCTCAAACCCAACAGTTTAATACCTCATTGGTAAATCCTACGTATACATTGGTTTCATACACGGCCATAAATATACGGATAATCATCTTGAAATACAAACACCCGGACAAATATCACGATAGCAGTCATCGACAAATCAAAACATTAACGCTTCGCGTCCATCAGCCGCGGTTGTTGTAAATCGCCATGTAATTTATTATCCTTTCACAGCGACCATAATGAATCACGTGTTAATTGAAACAACACAACTTTGAATATGGTTGTCGATTGTCTTTGGCAAATTAATCATATTCTTATATGCTACACGATGTAAGAAAAAATCTCGTTATGTTGGCGTTTTGTATCGAAAGCATCACACCGTTAAAACATATCGTCGTCGGCGATTCGTAAATGAAAATCGAGCGAAAGGCAATACCAACATAGGAAATTGGTCCGAGATTTATATGGATAACAATCCGGGGGGTTTTACGAGTGAAAAGCGCATGTAAAAATATTAATAGCGGCGAATGAAACATAAAAAAAACAATGTGTGAAACTGGATTTTATTCGGCTATAATCTCTATAGGGAAGGGAAAAAAAACGGATTGTAGTTTTTATACACGGGTACTTTACATACCAACAATAAACTGACAACTGGTTTATACACACGTAATCTTTGAAATGGACTGGATTTATGATAATCGATATTGTATAAAGGTACCTATGAAAGATTATTGTGTCAGTTTTATAAACATTTCCGTTCAAAATAAAACTCGACCGGGTATAAATTAATTTCTACAGCGGATTAATTATCGATAGTACAAGCTCGCTAATTGGCTCCAGTGCCAAATTTCGTTTACATTTATCGACTCTATCGATACCTACTTTTGATAGCAGGATTAAAATTTCATTGCTGGCGCGTTCGTCGCGTCGGCTCGGCAACGTCTTCATTTAATCTTCAACCTCTTATCATCGCTTCGATGTTTAATCTATCCTTATACGAGTACGAGATATCCCCTACACCCAATCCCAATACCCATACGCCCGGAATTTTAAAACCACAAGCCCGAGCAGCGAGCACGACGAACTGCTCACCTGCGAGCTTAAGAAATTGTTTTTCATCGCTCGACCAGCTGTGATTTTGATAACGATAACCCTGTCCCGCCATTCGGTCTGAGATGTCAACTAGGTTGAAATGCCAAATAGCATTTTAAAATGCCTTCCAGCTCGGATTAGTTAACGCGCTGCTTGACTTGATCGACGTATCGGGTAGATAGCTTTTTAATACCGAGTTTGAATTCTTATCGGTGGTTTTCGTTGCATACGACCAAGAGAATTAGCAATATCCGAGTAAACAATACCACATTCGTGCATTTGCATTTCTAACGCTAATTTGGATTTTAAAGATTAGTTAAATTTTTTACGTACAAGCTGTGCAGCTCGATTTGTGGCGATTTACGATTATCGAGATACCCGCTGAGCGTACTGGTAATTCGTTTAAATATGTTTTTTGCTTATCTGTGACTCGTTTTGTGAAAAAATTATCGACTAGATAGACTTCAAGTCAGATAAATGTGTATAAAATTGGGATAATTTGTGTCGCTAATTTTTTGCTCGTAGATATAAATAAGAGAGATACTCGAATTAGGAGTTTTTTTTTTTCTAAACGTGACTTGGATGGATCTGAGAAATAGATAGGTACACGAAAAAAACACTCACGTTGGATGCAGATAAGCGACCTTTCGATTGCGAAAATAATGCTCCACAAAAAATATTCCTTTTGCGTTTGAGAGATATAATATTTGAGTTGGGAATTTTCTCCTCAACAATTTAAGTCCAATTCAAAATCCATATATGTATCTACTTGAAGACCCATTACCTCGATTGAAGATTTTCTTATCTATACCTATTTTGTTTTTATTCAGTTTTACATCAAACTACAACAACATACGTAGAACATCAAAAGTTAAAAAGAAATGCAACGTTGCCAATTCTAATTAAATTACGAATATTTGTTTAATGGCATCGGAAATGTTCAGACAATTTAACCATTGAATCTTATAAGTCTGTTTCTATTCAACTGTTGCTATAAATGCTTCATTTTAACTTTGTACGAACAAATTGTAAATTAATTATCAAAAGTGAAAGAAAACTGCGACGTTGCCAATTCTAATTAAATTATGAATATTTGTTGATGGAAAAAAATTAAGTATTCCGAAATAGAAAAAAGTAAAGTTGAACGGTTCAAATGAAACCCAAAATGGAATGAATCAGGTGCCAAAAAAAAGTAAAAACATAGGTAATTTCCATCTCATTATTGAATTTCTCAACTTAAAATGCAATATTTTCCTCCAATTTTTAGAAAAAAATTCACTGTTTGAAGATCAGTTTTCCAAACTTGGAATGTAATTCTTCTCATAAGTGGGTCATCATCATTTGAGAAATGTTTCAAGTCAAACTGGTGGTGTACAGTCAGGAGACAAGGGAGCCATTGCCCCATGACGATTGGAATGTTGGAAAAAATGATAGAATTTCAGGCTTCGAATGCCTTTTTTTGTAAAAATTTTCACCCTTGCTTCGCTCAGGCAAAATAATAGATGTTTCATAAAAATTGACATAAAATTGCAGTTTTTCTCATCACACCCCTTTCAATGGCTGTCTGGATATGCTACATGAGAGACCACCAGTAAACACCGAACATATTTGTACTAAACATGGTTCAATAACCCCCTTTTTACTCATCTCCATCAATGTTGGCCTTTCCTTTGAAGAAATCCTGGCTTCGCTACTGAGTTGAATATAATTTTAAAACTTATGAGTAGAATGCAATTTTTTCCAATTGGATATGCTGATTTTTTTCAAGTAAAATAACTTGATGTATCAAACTCGTAAGAAATTGAATTTCTCTAATTTTTTCAAAGCCAAAATATTCTCTCTTTGCGATTTCAATTTTTCGAACTCAAAATATACATGATTTTATTAAATTTTTCAAACTCACAATCAGATTATAATTTTTCCCAAATTGATAAGGGCTCGTCATTTCATCATTTTAATGCCGAATCTAACTTTTCTTCAAAATGGAATTTTCTCAACTTTAGAGGTACCTATCGTTTGTTTTTTTCCTTCCTAATAATTAAGCCACATAAGGGTATATGAGTTCAGCTAACCTCTTTTTCCCTTTAATAAATAGATTGGGATTTCTCCTCACATTATATGAAAATATGTTTTTGGGCAATTTTCAACTTCTGGACTTTTTTTTTTTTTTTTGAAAATTCGAACATGATCCTCTTTTTATGCGTTCATCTTGGCCAGACCGCTGTTTTTTCCTATGGGATTTTCTTTTTTTGCCTGAAAGAGAACTATTTAAGGGTTTTTCCCAGAGTAGATTTATGAACATGGGAATTTTTACGAAAAATTGGGAAAAACACATGTACCTACATACATTAAATATATTGACATTCTATGTATATGAAAAGGGTCCACTCTGTCGCATTTGGCATTTTTTCATAGGACCCTTAGTTTAACCAAAAAAGGGTGGCCCATAAAAAAAAATAAAAAAACAGTTTGACTGTAAAAAATCTTGTAAACTAAGCCCCCCACCCGAAAAAAAAAACTAATAGCTCTTAGGAGAAAGAGAACTTCAAAGTCTACAATTTTTATTCCTTGCATTTTTTTCGTAGCAACCTTAGTTTGGCCAGAAAATCCATGTTTATGGAAAATTTACAATGTATATTTTCCCCCATTTTCTGTAAATTTCTCATAAATATTGATTTTCTGGCCAAACTAATGGTTCCACAAAAAAAATTCAAGGGATTAAAATTCTAGAATTTAAAATTATCTTTTTCCTAAGAACTATTCTTTTTTTTCTGGAGGGCTTAGCATTCGAAATTTTTGCAGTTCAAAGTTGTTTTTTTCTTCAAAACCATTTGACCATATAAATGAGTCATCCTGTAGAACAGGTGGGAAACTGTTTTCAGGGAACCCAAATATTTTCACTCGAAAGTAGAAGCAACATAACACGCAAAAACGTCAAAAACCAAAAAATCGAAATTTTTGACCTACATATACTTATATTTTGGCATTTTTCTTGAAAAGTTGTTTCTGTGAAAGTGGACCCTTTTTATATGGAATGCCTCAAAAATCTAACCACCTCTCTCCCCCCCCCCCATATCTGAAGTTTAAAATAAAGAAAGAGAACAGCAATGTTGAAACTAAGTAGCTTCCATTCCATGTGTCTGTAAAATAATTAAAGAACCAGAAAATGAAAGTGACATGGTAATCAAACTTTGCCAAGACTGTTGCAAAACTTTTTACAGGGTTTGTTTATATTTTTTAACTTTTCCTCAGAAAATATTAGTAACAGGGTTGACGTGAGCTATCATCATCAAAGGTATTTCCTCAAGAATTGGTCCAAAGGTCAAAATTCACACCATAGATATCCTTTTACCATCTAAAAGCACCTATACCATATTACCTCATTCGAATTCAGCTGAAAATAATCCCAAGTTCACAATACATCACGTATAAGTATATAAAGTCGGCTTATCATTAAAAGCTTCATAGCTGGAGAAAAAAAATAGGGCGCCTGTCTATACAAATTATCCGTGTTATGATTTTTCGCTACGTCCAATTTGAACGATTCATAAACATTTTAAAAAACGATAAAAAGCGCACAAACGAGATATTTTTATTTGCTTTTTTTTCTCATCCCGTCGCGTGTTCGATTGCGGTTCATAATTTTTTTACGATTAGGAGGAAAAAAAAGCATATAACGCGATATCGATATGAGATGCTCTTGATTACACGGTTGCGCAATTTAATGATAGGGTGTTATGGAATCAAGTTTACATAAGGGATTATTCGGTATCCGCTTAAGTAAATATTTTTATAATCGATTCGAAAAAATATAATTTTTTTCGATTATAAACCTATTAAGGTAATTTTTAATGTTTGCTGGAGCGCGGGCGATATCGTACAAATATTTGGTGATCGTGCGCGCTTCCACATATTCGGTCATTGAATTGTGCTGAAGGGGAAAATAAAAAGAAATACAGAAATACTTATTCACCAATGCATCGTCTAATTTAATTTTCCACGATCAAAGTAACACACACAAGTATCTCTCACTCGATATCAACATAGGAAGGGAAGGCTTGGGGAGGAGTTTTATAGTATTCGAAAATACTCGTACTAGCGCGGTATAAAACACAAAATTTAAAATAACTTGTTACCAGCATGGAAAATATGATCCGGTGCTCTCTGCAGGTGACTTGACAACCTGTTTGCCGTTGTCGAAATTTACGAATACTTCTAAGTCTGGCATATACCACCCTCCTGTCTGCCATGCCGTCGCAATTGGTACAGGATTAAGTCAAATAGACAGCTAAACAACGTGGGAACCAATAAGCAGCTATGGTGTTCTTCTATTCGTATTTACGTAGATAAATTTTTTCTTCATAAATACGACGTCTTTTCCTTATACAGGGTGTATCGAATTAAACACTCGCGAGGAAAACAAGCGTGTACAAAAAGTTGCTGAAAATGCAACATTTCGATAAAAAAGTTTTTTTTTTAGCGATTCCTCGACTCATACGAGCATTTTACGATCCCTGGGTACAATTCTTTTGTAAAAAGTTGATCTTTTGAGCAAAGTAAACGTGCTAAAGAAAAAAAGGTAAAGAAGAAAATTGCACCACGAAATTTCGTTTCTGTACAAAGCGATTAGCTTTTTTCTAGGAGGCTTAACTTTCGTAATATTTACAGTGAAAGTTCAAGTTCAGTTTTCAAACTTTCATCGCGAATTTCGAGAAAACTAAGCTTCTTAGAAAAAAACCTCGAATTTCGCAGAAAGGAAATTTCACTATCTACAATCTTCGTTCTTATAATTTTATTCATAGAATGCTTCGTTTGCCCAGAAAATCGATAACTGTATGGGAAAATAATTGGGAATCACTCTTTGAACTTTGAATTCTTAGCAGGGGGAATAATACTGAAGTTTAAGCTGTATTTTGATAAAATTTTCGAAATTTGGCAAGATTGTCAAACTTTTTAGCGATCGTTTGATTTACGAAAAGTTGAAAACTTAACAAAATAAATTTTTGGATTAAAATTACAATTTTTTTAAAATTTTTGCTTGCTTAAAATTCCCAAAAGGAGAATTTCTCGAGCTTAATATTGAAAAATGTACATTTTGATGCCTAATCCCCTTCCTCTCCCTACCCCCAAGCCAATGAAATGGAAAATTACATATTTTTGTTACGCAATGTAAATAGAAAAATTCTGTTTTTTTTTGACAATTTTGGTCGACAAATTCTCATGTTTACCTTCGAAATTTTGGCCTCTGGTGGCACATTCAAGGAGGGAGAGGGGTCAGGTGGTCTTGACTCTCCCTTTACGGCTAAAATGCTGAAAAAAATTATGAAACGTAAGTTTTTGAATGCCCTTTAACTTCGCCCAGGCTCAGTACATTTGCTTATTTTAACAAAACAATGTTCAAAGTTTACATAAAATCACTTTTTCTCTCGCCAAAAAATTTTCCCTCGAGAGACGATCTGGTTATATTAATAATGGATTCAATTATACCTTTGGGCTCAGTTTTGGTGATATTTATACAAACTTTTATCGCGAATATGAAGAAAACTAAGAAACACAAAAAAATATACCTATCGAATGTTTTAGAAATGTTTGGTTCTCATAATTTTTTTTCATAGGCCACTTCCTTTACCCAGAAAATCAATAATTAAAGGAAAACAATTGAGAATCAATTTGTATTCACATAAGATAAACTTTGAATTTTTGCCAGTAAAAATGAAGAAAACCACAAATTATGAAAAAGAAAGTTTACATTCAACACCCTTATTTCCCATCACTTTTGGCCTAGAAAATCGATTTTTGGAAGAAGGAAACAAAATAAGGAATGATAAAACAAAAACATATCTAATTTACAACACATTGACATTGAGGCATGAATACTTTTAGAGGGATGTGTAGGTGCAGGTGTCAACACCTCCCCCTCCCTAGACAGATTTCAGTCGTAAATTAATTTCTAGAGAGTTGAAAAAATTTCAATCATTTGGCCAAAATTTTGCAAAATTACAAATTTGGAAAAATTTTGAAAATCTCCAAAATTGGAATTTAGCAGCAATTATTCTCATGGTGATATACGAGATGTCCGAAAATTTACCATTTTTGTCCTGAGGAATCTAATTTTTCAAAAAAATTCTCCCTCGCTTTGCTTCGACAGTTTTTTGCGATCTCCTGATCATGCACATTTTCATTTTTAGGAAAAAATTTTTATTGACAGATTCTTTCAAAAATAATGCCATTTTTGGAGAACTAGAATATTGAAAAAATTATAAAATTTCAGATTTTTAATGAATTTTTTTGCAAAATTTTTTGCATTTGCTTCGCTTGGGCTATAAATTATGATCTGCTTATTTTGATTTAAATTTTCCATAAATTCACTTTTTTCTCTCCAATCCCTCCTTACTAAATGACTGTCTGCAGAGTCACATTTATAACTCAATAGTATGAAAAAAGAACTCTTACCCGGTAACTGCGCCAGAAAAGCTGATTTTCTACAAAAACATCACAAAATTTTATTTTAAAAAAATCCAATTTCGCAATGTTGTTACTACAGACACTGGAACTACAAGATGGACATCTGCAGGTCACAGCGGAAAGGGGATTACCAAAAATTTTTGTAAATAGTTACTCACATAGTCCCCTGTAGGAGCGCTGCTCATTGGCCCCTTTTTGGTTATTTTTTTGACTTGTGACATATCATTCACATGCAACTCGTT
>FIZU01062892.1:0-11445 GCA_900064475.1 Pseudococcus longispinus
AAATGCCAGCGTTACGGACGGACAGACAGACAGACAGACAGACAGACAGACAGACAGACAGACAAAATCGTCATTTTTTGGTCAAAATTGTGATTTCAGAGTAGAAATTGTCATTTTTAGTCGAAATCTTCGTTTTTCATCAATTATTTTTTTTGTCCAAATTGTGAATTTTTGGTCCAACTCATCATTTTTTGTTATTGTAATTTTTTTGGAAAGTCTGGCAAAATATCTGCATGACAGGCAGACAGGCAAGATGGTACCGCAATGTTGGCGATGACACCTGAGGTATTAGGGGCAAAAAAGTCAAATAATAAACGTTAAACGTAAACTTTTGACTTCAGCTTTAAACCTCAAACCCCTGCTAAAATCTATCAAACTTCGTAAAAAGTCCTAAAAAAGTCATTTTGAAATGCAATTTTGTTTGTCGAAGGTACCTCAGTCTTACTATTGCATTTTCGAGTCAATTAATCAGTCTTAGTGAAATTTTTACGTTGTCTAATTTTTTAAGGCGGAGTCTAGAGTCTTGATAAAATTAAAATTGCATATTATTTGACTAATGATGATGAACTCGAGATTGTAATTATGACCTCGTATTTCAAACCTGCTCAAATTACAAAAATCAAAAATTTCCACCCCTGAGACCCAAATTACGAGAAACCCATCACGAATAACATAGCTATTTCAACTGCGAACTGAAAAGTTCTGCCATAAACTAACACCAACCTGAGACTAGCGCAAGATGTATTTTTATTATGCTCTTCGATGGCATTCAGCGGGGTCTCTTTCCTCCTGGCCATAGCTTCGACATTCACAGCAACTCCACTACCGCGTTCATCAAAAGTATACGACATCCATTGACCGTTTTCGTCTTGAAATATATGCACAGCTCCTTCCGTCGTGTCATCGTACGAGGTAGCAATATGAGTACCACAAGCGCCATCCAAATCGGCAGCCTCACTTCGGCACAGATTCCTTACAAAATTGCTAAAATCGTTGGGCTCGCGATGAGTAGTCTGTACAGATGACGCAGATGGAAATGCTTCTCGAATGCTGTAAGAAGAATCAAATTTAGTCACCAAATCGACCCGAGGTTGGAAATGAACGCGCGCCAAATAATATTCGCCTCTTTTCAAAAAACCACAAGCGCATCGATGCTTGGAGGGGGGGTGGTAAAAACATTTCAGATTCATGCACGAAGCGATATGAATAAAATGAAAAATATAAGACGGAAGAGAAAGAAGCGCAACGAATTACAATAAAATCTCTACCTAGATCGACTTCTTCGCGTTTGTCTTCTGTGTCTATTACGATTATTTCGGCTATCGTATCTCAGTGCAGTTCGACGACCGTGATAGAAATGCATAGAACTAGGAGAATTTATATAAGGAGTTACGCAAGGAAAAGGTAATAACGAACTTAACTCATTATTTGAACCGGACGAGGAAGCTTCGTTACTTTCGGTCGTTCTAGGGCAACCTGGTTCTAGTTTTTGGTCTTCTGTCGACGTATAGACGTCTACCGATGAGCATTGGCCGGTTACTTCGTTTAGCGAGCTTTTACGCTCGTTAGATGGTAACGTTAGGTTTATCTCGAGTTGAGAACAAGTTCCACCTGAAATAAACCATCGAATAGAATTATCGACGAGTTGACTCGTGGGCTTCTCGCAGAACTCGTTACGTACTTCTTTGGCGTCTGTGCGAATGCGATTTTTCACCACCGCTGGCTAGAGTAGGCGTTGATGAGAATTTAGACTGAGATTTGGTAGCTGATGGAGAAGAATCTGAGATTAGTACAGATGCGAATGTTTTCGTCGAATAATAACGATAAATTACAAACCATGCAGATAATTTGGATATTTGGCTTTCAATTCTTCAAACTCTTTCATTCTAGCTTCCAATGGGTCTAATTTTTTGGCTTTTTTCGTCGATTTCATTTCTTTGGCTGAAGGAGTGTGGTTCAAATTTTCCGAAGTTGATCCTCGTTCGTTTCCTGTGAAATATTTATTATTTCAGAATTTCAAAATATACAAGTTCGAAGAAAAATTCCGCTAATTACAAACAAAACATACCATTTTGGGAAAACAGCCAATCAAAAATAGCAGCAATCTGATCGTCTGCAAATGATTGAAAAAATTCAATATTATAATTTATAGATTCCATGTCGCATTCAAATAGCGCAATATTTTGAATAATTTCAATTACCATCTTCACTAGGAGGTTCATGATTATAATCTTCGACTTGCTCATCTTCGTCTTTTGGTAACGATTCATTTTGATTCTGGTCACCAGCACATTTAGAATTAGATCTCGCAAAGATATCGTCAATTTCAATTTCATTTCGACTTTTCAACATATGCTTGTATTTTCTGGTCAACGAATCAACGTAGCGTTTTTTACGATTAAACGAAGAAATATTATAGGAAGATCCTGGAATAAAAATAAAACATTAAAAATGGCGAAAAATTCGCGGGTAAGAAAAGTTCCTCGTGCGAAGATTACCATTATTATCTCCGGACGAATTATGTTTGGTAGATAACAAAGGAGAATGACTGCTATCCATTTCGATATCAGGATCGTCATCGATATCACCGTACATATCGTCGTCGTCTGGATTATGTCTACGACCGTAATCTTCATCGTCATCGTCGTCATCGTCACTATGAGCGGAACACCGTTTAATACTGGAAATAGCTTGTTCGTCTGAATGCTCAGCAATGGGATACACGATATCGCTGGTGTAGATGGATAACGGACTGCTGGAACGACGCGACGTACCGGAAATGGAGATTTCCGGAGGCATGGTCGCGTTTACTCGGCCGTGCGAATAACGAGGATTTTTCGCCCATTTTTGTTTCCAGTAAAGCAAACCTGCAAAATAAAGGGGGTAGGTGAAATTGCGAACAAATTGTTCGGTGGATGAACACGCGTCGAGGGTAGAATTTTTATACCTTTTTCACCTGGACTTTTGTTCGAATCAGCTTCTAACTCGGAGTTGAGTTGCATGGATCGGGCTGGTGTCGGATCATTGATGGTATTCTCTTCTTTACCTTCGCCTAAGGTGACACTAACCGAATATTGACGACTTCTCTCAGAAAGACGACCTCCGCTACCGTCCGATCCGTCCTGAAAATAAATCTATGTTATTTCTAGTTTATAGGAATCTGCGATGTATTGAAATATAGGTACTTACGACTGTCGTAGAACCATCTTGAACTCCGCCTTCTTTCAAGCCTAGGTTCCTTTTACGAACATTTTTACCATCTAATTCCTTCCCTACGAGGACTTCTTCCGAACTGGTCACATCGGGAACTCGTTGCTCACTTACGCTAGAAACTAAACGAACAAATCGATGTAATGCAACATTCTGTTCAAGCTTATCGTCATTCAAAGTCACCTAAAACTTACTTTTTTCTTTGGAAGATTCTTGACTAACTTCATCGACGACGATGACTTTATCACTTCGAAAAAAAGTACCATCGCTACTATCGGAGCTGTTTTTACGATGCACGTCGACTTTCAAATCTGTAAAATGATGCGATTTTATTACGCAATCGATAAATTCCGGTCGAAGGTTCGTTATCGTTATTTGTAAACAAGTGAATCGATGAGAAAAACAATTTAGGCACCACTGCGTTCAATTCGTCCTACGTCTTACCTATGGTTCCACTGGTGGTAGCTTGAACATCGTCTTTAATAGCAGTCGAGTTAAAATCAGCGAATTCCAGACTACCGAAGGAAGAATTGTTTTCATTTTGATTATCACGTTTTTTATCGCTGCTGAGAACTTGCAATTCGATGCCTTCTTCTTCGCCTCTGTTCGTTACCAAACAAAACGTATTGTTTACATAATCGAAATGGATTCAATTGGCAGACGAATTTCTGCGAAATGGTCGTTATCGCGGTGATAAAAACACATACCTAGTTTCAGGCTTCTGGCTTGGTTTTCTTTTATCACACTCTAGAGTAATATCTATGGATGAGGGTTCTTCTACGATACATTCCGATGTATCGAACATACGATGTAGGCCGAGATTAATTAATTTTACACCGACGAATACGCAGGCCACAACGGAAGTGTATATAAGCCAATTGACAGCATTTCTAGGTAAATACTGTAAACAAACACGAGTTGTTAGATGGCATGTAGAATCGAACATACTTATAGTGTGCATTAATCAGAAATACATTCAAACTTACCACATAAACGCTGAATGGAAAACATAAGAAAAACAAGAACAAATAAAGATGGAAAGTGTTGGTAAAAGTGGCACTGCTCGGATCGTAATACCATCCTCCAGTGAATGATGACCAAATTCCTTTTCGTAGTACATCCAAAACTAGAGACCCCATTGAAGTTAATGAACCGTTGTAACTATTCTACTCTTTCGAGCCATCGAAATAAATATCGCCTTATTTCAAATTTTTCAATACTGAATCACTACTGAATAAAAGATTTACATTCACATTCGATAACGACTGTTATCACTTGAAAATGTGTCGTTCGTTAAGGATTCGAGTGAAATGTGGTGAACGTAAGTATCGGGCGTTTCGAATCTTTACGAATTATTTTTCCAGTGATGCAAATCAATGCACTCCAAATCAGTGTTGTGTGAGTGAAAAATACGAAAAATTTTGTTTAAAAATGCGCAAAAGCTCAAATTTTATCCATTCTTACTTAATTTGAAAGCTTTAAATTAGAAATACAGCATTTCGTAGTTATTTTAGACATGTTTTGAACTAAAAACCTGTTCATTGTGTTGTTTTTCGAAATTGCAGTTCTGGGAAAAAGAGAAACACAGTTATGTCTGCCAACAAAATTCACTTTATTCTTTATTGGAAATTAGAATATTCTTCATTTATTCGATGGTAATTTATATAATCCAAAAGAAAAGTAATTTTTAATATCAGAAATTTTGAATGATAAGATCAAAATACAATTTGAAAATCCGTATCGAAATCAACGATATAATCAGGAAAAAACAAGGGAAAATATTTTCGTTGCCAACCTATCGAGCATTAATTGGTCTTTTCAATTACTCATTAACTCATTAATTCAGCTTCCAAGTCTCGGCACATCGAAATATTAGCAATAATCAACAGCCAATAAAGAGAAAAGAATGAAGTGGAATTTCCACTTTGTTTTGCTTACATAAGAGGCGCGGGGGTACGATAAATTGGTATAATGATGGAAAATTATATCATGACAGACGTTTGGCATACGTTCGCTTCCTCTTTCCTTTGTTGAGAATTAATCACGGATGTTCATCGTTCCAACTCTTGCAACTGTTTACATGAATAAATTATCGAAAATCCATCATACCTCCGCGCAAATAAACAAATAAGAACGATGTCGTTAATGTGACCGTAACGAAATGGCCTGCAATCACGGCAAGGCACAATTTAACGCCAATTACCATTTGATCTTCTGTCGTTAGGAATTTTCCCTTTTTGAATTATTTACCAGTCGAGTTTACCAGCGATTTATTACACATCGCTCTTCGTTCATAATAGCGGTCAACTTTCTCGATAGATAATTTATAATCGACGTCCATGAGTTGGAAACTTCTATATGGTAAATTTTTACATACATTCCGCGATGTGCTTGGAAAATAAACAGGTTCAAAAATCTCGAATAATACTCCTAAAATAAGCGATTTAATTTAAAAATTTAAACAGTAAATAAACAATATAAATGTTACTACAATTAAATACAACAATCATATAAAAATGAACTAACGAGTAAAAAATAATTAAGCTCGAAGTAAAGCTCTAAGTTCACCTTTATTTATAATACATACATCAAGTACGAAAAATCAAGAATACGGAGGGGCAGGGTGGGGGAATCGAGTCGGATACCATAAAATAACTAATAACATTGTCGTTAATTAACACTCGTACAACTACGTAACTTGGTCATATTTATAATTTATCCACGCTACTGGTTTTTTTTTTTCAAGTTGAGGTACATGAAAGAAGAAACAAACATCTAATAAAACTTAACAAAATAAAAAACTCTTACAAATACGGAATGTTTAAAAAATACTGATTGCTTTTTCAACAATTTCTTCTTTTCCTATGAGTATAAAATTTGATTCGAAGTGGGTGCTAGGAAAAAAAACAATATAAAACAAAACAAACTTGTTCAACAAAATCGTAACTTTGACGTGCCAGCGTTAATGAATATAAAAAAAAAGAGAAAGAGAGAAAAATTAAAAAACAATGTCATGATATGTAAACACAGTCTAATTTTAAGCTCGATATAGTAAAAAATTTGTACCATATGAAAAAAAATTATCCGTAATATGTAGATTTAATTAACCAAAGTGCGCAGTAACATTTATCGCTGTCACGAGCCCAGTCGATATTTTTAATACACGAATACGACACGTTACATAATTTCATAATAATATAAAATTATTTAACACGAACAACATTCGAACGTATGATATTTAGAGGAAGTAGGTACGGTTGGTTACATGCGTACCATGGCAACCTAACTACCTTATTTAAATGGCCGGAATGGATTTTTGCGAGTACCTTGATCGGAATTACATTACAAGTTATGTATCTAATATAGATAAAAAAAAATCAATTTTAACGAGATTGGGATCTACGAAAAAACAACAATAAGTTAATTTAAGTTATTATGTAGCAGCCAATTAACTTGTTCGATCGCTAGCAGTTGCTGTGTCTGGAATTACGCATTAAAGGGACTAACGACGACGGCGGACCAGATTGCCTTAAGAATGGATGATCCAAGAGTTCTTTAGCGGTTGCTCTCTGAGCTGGATCTCGAACTAGGAGTCGTTCCAAAAATCCTTGTAGTTTGGGCGAAACCTGTCGAGAATAATTATGAATTTTAATCGCCCTTGGAACGATGTTTGTCAACTGTTTAAACAAAATAATCAATTTACCTTGTTCGTATTCTTTAATTTGGGCGGAAGCATATCCCTAATACGTCTCATTGCTTGTAAAGGTGGCTCGTTGAAGAAAGGTGGTTCTCCGTCGACCATTTCGATAACCATAATACCTGTTTTCCGAGATTAAAATACGAGAAAAATGTACATTATTCGGATATAATCAATAGGTGCTGATGCGGGAACATGTTCACGTTACCTAAAGACCAAATATCCACTTCTGGTCCATAAGGAAGCCTAGAAATCACCTCGGGAGACATCCAATACGGTGTACCAACCAACGATTTTCTTTTAGGTAATTCTAGCGATACTTGAGCGCAGAATCCGAAATCAGATAATTTCACCTGTGCGATAAAAATAGTATTATTGAACTAAAATATGTCGTTTATATGGACTATAAAGATATATGTATATACGAAGGCGTTTTATTTGTTTCGATATCGAAAATCACGTACCCTGCCATCAGCTGCCAACAGAATGGAATCGCTCTTAATATCTCTGTGGATTACGCCTTGCGAATGTAAATAAGATAAGGCTTTCAAGCATTGTTTGCAAACTGTGGCAATCTGTTCTTCGTCCATTCTGGCCTGGGTGACGATATCGGTTAACGCGCCGCCTTCCAAGAATTCCATTACTACCCAAAGTTCGTCGCCGACTAAGAAACTGTCGTACATTTCGACGATATTGGGGTGATGGTAATCTCGCATGATGACCACCTGGAATTAAATATGACAAAATTTAGATTGAAATTCAGCTCTCGATTAGAAAATGAATTTGACTGATTTTTTAGGAATTTCGTGAAAATGATTTGACTGATTTTTCGAAATTTCGCGAAGATGAAAATCTCAAAATAATCCATTCGTATCGATAAAAAATTTTGAAAAATTAACCTAGTTTGCGGCGTTGATTGCAATTAGTTTCAAAATGATACTTTAATCCGTTTTAAAATTGAAAAATTAATTTCGAATAATTTTCAAATCGATAGATGAAAAATTCCAATTAAAATATTTCACTACGATGAAAATATGTACCTCATTGAACAGCAACTCTCTTCTTTGTTGCTTACGTAAATCCATTTTCTTGATGGCCATCTTTTTGCCGGTGGTTTTATCACAAGCAGTCCATACAGTTCCGGTAGATCCTTCGCCGATTTTCACAAAATTATCCAAATTCTCTCTAGGATCACCCGGACTAACGACCATTTGCAAAGCAGCTCGAAACTAAACGAAATGAAAATATCCATAACCAAACCGAGCTCGAGAACGCCAAAAAATTGTAAAAACTTCAAAAAATACCTGTTCATGGGTAATACGCTGCTGTTCGTGATGCTGTTTAACATTTACAATTCCAGAAGGTCCGCTGGTATTGATACCGTGAGGTTTACTCGAGTTATGATTCATGTCTGGAGTAGGTGTCGACATTTCGATAGAATTCGGCTAAAAATACGACGCGATTTTAGTTTTAAAAACACACCAGGGCGCGAAAAACGAACGAACGAAGCTTACTTTATTCATGTTTATATTCTCTGGAACATTAGAATGCGGAATGGTCCGGGGCATTGAAGCTGGCACCAAGTTGGCCGGCTGAGTTTGACTTTGCGGTGGACGGTAACCAGCGTACGCGTAACTGGCTTGGACATCAGGAGGGGCCATGTGCGCGACCTAATACAAATCACAACTGTAAAGTCTGCTCTTTTTTATATCTCGAACGTTGCAAAAATATAACAAACCTGAGGGGAACTTCCATTATGTAAATGATAAGGAGTATTGTAGGGCATCGGCATAGAGCCACGGTGATCGGACGGATCAGGAGTTGCAGACGGTACACTCTGAGGGGAATACCGTTTAATATCTTGATTTTGCCAATCATTATTATTATACGGTGGCTTAATCTGAAACGCAGACAGAAAAGGGATGTTAAGTGTGTCAATTGGGAAATGTACGGTATGGAAAAAAAACACAACTTACATGTTGATTGTTGTGATGCTCTATTCTACGAGCAGCTACATTATTATGATATTGGGCTGGATACTGTGTATGCGCTGTTGGAGGCATGACTAGAACCTCCCCTTCCGGTAAAGACGGAGGTACGTTGAATTGGGGCCGTCGATATCTCGGAGGGCTCGACGACCGCAGTGAATTTGACCGAGCCACATTTGACGTTTTAGGAATACCATTCGTTTCGGCATTTTTAAACTTCGTTTCTCCTCGTACAATGGTCTATGTAACGAAGGGTGAAAAAAATGTTACATTATGATATGTGGGTACATCACGAACATATCGATTATGCCAAATATTACTAACCTTCAAGTCTAATATCTCTGTAGGTGTGATTTCGGACGGATCGACAACTGGTAATGGGCGATTTGTACTGCGTAATATTTGATTATTTCCAACGATTCCGGCCCATTGCAAAGGTAACCCGACAAATTTGCCTTCTCTTTTGTCAAATCCAGTGTGTACCCTGTGCTCGAAATTGGTCGGCGGAGAGATAACGGGTTTTTTCTTTTTCTTGTTAAACATTCCTTCCTAGATAAAGAGAAAAAAAACGATACGAAATTAGACCGATAATGTCACGTCCAGTGTGGAGAAATTGGAAAAATTAACGCATTTGCTCTGCAACGCCATCACCAAACATACCGATGAGTAAGTTTTTACGCCGAGAAAAACTCAATCATTTGTACATAAACGGGCGGTGTTTTGATAAGCAGACGAAACACTATTGTTTAAAGCACATGTCATGCGTTGGTATTGTAATAAATTTTTCATAAAATAAGCGTCCAAATCAAAACAAACGTTGTACGCGTTGAACCAACGAAATACGTTACGATTTATTACTACGAATTGTTTTAGAAAATTAATGTAACACAAAGAAATAGCACAGTGTAAGCTCGCTAACGAACACATTCGCATGAACACACGACATAAAACACAATTCAATAAGATGAAACGTACAATAAAATAATAAAATATTAACCTAATAAACATTCACTTGTTTCAATGCTCTTGTACTTACTACTGAATATTTCGCATTCCTTCAACGTTTGTTGTCACTAACACGCCAAACCCAGAGCTGTATTCAATTCCCTCTTTTCAATACTATCAACACGTAACCAAAACAAAATAAAAAACACTTTCAGGTATTTTTTTTCGTGACGCCTTCGTGAACTTTTTGAATGCTTTGACCAAGCTTTAACTTTGATTTGCCTTTGTATTAGTCCGAAAGTTCAAATAATCGACGACACAAGCGTGATCAAAAATGGAGGTTAGTACTAGGCTAGGAGCGCTGTAGTTGAAAGCAGGTTGAGGCAAGGCTAAAGAATTCAAATTCAAAATAGAAATTCCTTTATCTGTTTATCTTATCAAAATAAATTTTGAAATTTGCTGCAACGTAATGTCAATAACATATAACTGCTCGAAAAATAATTGAGATGTGAAACACCAGTGATGGAGTCGTTTTTAATGAGTCGCACTCAGTATTAATAAAGCCATAGCATGTTTTCGGAACCCGAAAACGAAACAAAAGGTTTCGTAAAAAAAGTGAATATTTATAGCTTGAATTATCGTGTATTCAGACCCTTAATCGGTTTTATTTTTACTAATTCGTGTCTGGAGACACAATCGTCGTTGTAAATCTTGCCAATGAAATTAGTGTCCAATTGACATTGCGAAATATGAAATGTCCAAAACTTGCTAAGCGAATAGGAGGCAAGTAAAGAGCCTTCCTTGGTAAAATAGTGAAATCGGCCCTCGACCCAAATTTCCTCAGAAGTGGTCCTAAATGTCACCCCTGATGTAAAAACTCACCACCGAAATTTTTGACTCCCCACCCCCACCCATTCGCCAATTATCGCACCCTAAATATCGAAAATTCAATACGCGATATCTTCGGAGGGGGTGGGTGAAAAATTCTGAAATTTCCACGGATTGTAGACACTCTGTGGGTACACTCATGGAAATTTTTTTCGAAAAAATTGGTCAAAATTTATTTTCCCAATTTTTTGGCACTTTGTAATTTTCAAAAAAAATTGGGGAAGGGGAGGTGACATGGCTGCATTTTTTTTTCAAAATTTTGTTATGCCACAAGTCCCAAAACTATGGCAACATTGTTAAACAAAATTCAAAACTGAAAAAAAGTTCTTGGATGGTATTTTTTATATTTGAAGAGGAAAAAATTTTGAATTTTTTTTAGAACCCAACACCATAGTTTGGTGTCATTCCATGAGAAAATGACCCAAAAAATTTTTTAGCCCGATCGATGCATATTCACCCGTTCCTCAACGACCACTTTGAAAATTGAACATCAAGAGCGCGAGCTCAGTATTTGCCACGCGCCATAGTGGAGTAACGTTGTGTTCGGGCTTGTTGGGTTCAATTTTCAAAGACGTGGTCTTTGAGAGACGGGTTAATATGCATCGATCGGGCTAAAAATTTTTTTGAGTCATTTTCTCATGGAATGACACAAAACTATGGTGTTGGGTCCCAAAAAAAATTCAAAATTTTTTCCTCTTCAAGTATAAAAAATACGTT
>FIZU01062898.1:0-10076 GCA_900064475.1 Pseudococcus longispinus
CTTTTTTTATTAATTTCTCGACCTTTTCTCGACTTTCTCGACCGGTTTTTCAATTCCCGACTTTTTCTCGACTTTCTCGACTTTCTCGACCGGTAGACACCCTGTTAATGCAATTTATAACTAACAATGTTTCATCGCGGGATCTCAATGCCCTACGGGGGTTCGGGAGCCCCAAAATTTTGGTCAAATTTCAAAAAAAAATTTAGGTAGTGTGACATATCGTTTGATATGTTTTCGAAGGTGCTGATTACGAATATCAACTTATTTTTTTGATTCAACTCATCAGTTCTCCACACTAAGCCCCTTAATTTCTAAAAAAATTTTAAAAATCATGTGGCATATGATTTAACAGGTTTTCAAGGTCGCCGATCTCAAATATCGACTCGGTTTTTCATTTGCACCCTCCTGTGCTTCAACATCCCTCACAAGACCCAATAATTTTGTAAAAAAGGGGGTGACTTAGGTCAAAAAACATTTCTTCGTTGAAATTCGAATCCCCTGAACCCCAATTCGAAGTTAGTTTTCAGATAGAAAGTGGAAAATTCTTGCCATCGTCGAATTAGCTCAGCTTAAAATGCCCAATTTTTGCTTAAATTACAGAATTTTTTCATTTTCAGAAAAACAGCTCAAGACAGAAAAAAAATTATGGAATAAAAAATGGATGATTTTCAAAGTTCTACAACTTTTGTTCGAAACTTTTTTTCGTATCGTCAATTCAGCAAATTTTTTCACCCGGGCGTCCCCAAAAAAATTACGTAGCAGTAAAAAATCAAGATATGACAAAAAACTTGAAACAAAAGTTGTTGAGTATTAAAAATTCGTCATTTTTTGTTCCACAATTTTTTTCCTATTTTGAAGTGGTGAGAAGCCATTTTTCTTAGAAGATAGGAATTTATCCAAATCAAATTATGAATTTTTAGAAAATTGACCATTTCCTGCGACACCAATTTCACGACTGTGCCACTTCTTGACTTTCAATCAGGAAAGTAATGGCAGATTCGAGTTCTAGAGGGTCGAATTATATGAAAATGATACCAAACATACCCCTACCCCATTATGTGCTGAAATAGGGGTGTTTTCACTACTGAAACATCCTCGTGCTCATCTCCCAAGGGCAATTTGATGACCTCTTCTTCAAAATTTCCTTTAGGTTTATACTGAAAGGTGCCTTTGCTAACCTTTAATTCGAGCATTGACTTTTTTGACCCCCCCTTCCTCCTTCCACTCATGAAATTTTCCCCATTGAGACTATTTCCAAGAAAAAAAAACCTGCCAATAAATTAAACGAAAAAACTAATAAACTCAATGACAGGTTCAGGTACCTTTGCGACTACGACACTTGGAAAAATCATCTTAAAAATTATTATACCATCGAAAACTTATCTCGCTTCAAAAAAAACGGACTCGGACGTTAAAAACTTCACACATAAAATATTCCAACACCTCGAGAAATTCTCTTAATACCAGACTCGATAAAACATAAAACTTACGCTACCAATCATACATAACGTAATATTAAAAAATATCTCCGAACCCAAGTTTTTCATCCAACGTTACAAGGCTCCAATGTACCAACGTCAATACACCGTCGTTAATCTTAGTCACAAAATTTAGACAGCTTCAGCCAACTCGAATAATTTAAAAATTACTTTCCCGTGTCGAAGAACAAACATTCAAAACTTGAGACAAACTCGTGTTTGAACCAGCCTTTGAACAAGGAGAAAAAAAAACACGACATAAACCCTAACTAAGGTAAAAAAAAAACCGTCATGTAAAAATATTCAATTTAAAAATACCTAATGTATCGTAAATTAAACCTCACGAGAGGACATTACTTTGAAAAATTGCCTATATTACGTTCACGTATATACGAGAAAAACCATCCACCAAAAATTTCTCTTATTTTCTTCTCAAACAAGCGACTTTTATAAACGCGTGTTTCTCCGGCCAATCCATCATTTATCTAGGTAAGTTCTTTTGTAAAGGAAGCCGCAAAAAAAGGTCATTTTATTAAAAACCACACGCCACGTTTGCTACACTGAAACATAATTCAACATGTTGTATTTTATTCGATTTAAGCGTAAATTACCGAGATATTTTTTTTCATACTTACAAAGAAATACACATTACAAACTTACTCGTACATCCTTTGGAATCCTTTCACATGTACAATGTGTTCCGTCAGCTGATGGGAAATTCCATATTGCGAGAGTTTTACGAATTGACGAACAATTACAATTGAAATAAAATTCTATCTAATTTTTTATCTACTATGAGAAAATTAAAGATATGAGTTTGCCCTAAAATGTCGTATAACCTTGTTTACCTTTTAGATGGGAGAAGGGGAGAGGGAAGATGATGTATTACCTGCACGGCGTTTTTCATTTGTGAGATCAAATTAGTCTTTTTGCCTTTGGACGTTGCATCTGATTTGGAACGCGGACGAAACGCGTCTAAGAACAGTCCTCCTCCTGATTTACGTGAAGGAGACTGAGACGATTTGCCTTTTCGAACCTTGGGCGATAGTTCTTCGTCTGATTTACGCCTTTCGCGAGTTAGAGCTCTTGTTTTCAGTGCTTTTAGAAGCTGAGGAGGGATATTCTGGCCGCTGATCGTGTAGCCTCTGGTTTGGCTCCAAGTACCTGTTGAACAAAATACGGTGGTTAGATTAAATAATTCTTATTTTCAAAGTTGTATGGGATATTATAAAAATTGGTAAAAAAAAATTACTAAAAATAAAGAAAATTGTAATAAAATTATCCAATTTTCACAAAATATAATCGTCAAACATTGAGTGAAAATTGGTAAAAAGTCAACATTGGAAATATTCTTCGAGAATCTCCTCAAAAATTCACACAAATGTAGTGAAATTGAAGGGTAGTTTCGTTTAAAAAAAAATTAAATTGTGTAAAATATTGAAAATTTTTTTAGATTTGGTAAACATTTTTCAAAATTTAACAAAAATTAATAAATTTTTAATAAAATAATACACAGTTTATAACACACCGAAATCATGCAAAACATTTTGAAATTTCAAAAATAATCATTCAAAATTAATGAAAATGGCCTAAAAATGATCGAAATTTTTTTCAAAATGTCATAAAAAGTGCTAAACTTTTATTAAAGTTACAAACAGTCCATAAAACACCAAAATTATGTAACATTTTTCGAAATTTCAAAAATAATCATTCAAAATTAATGATAATGGCCAAAAATTGATATAAAATTTTTTCAAAATTTCATAAAAAGTTCTAAATTTTTATTAAAATTAAACACAGTCCATAAAACACTAAAATCATGCAAAATATTTCGAAATTTCAAAATTAATCATTCAAAATTAATGAAAATGGCCTAAAATTGATTTTAAAAAAATTTCAAAGTTTCATAAAAAGTGCTAAATTTTTATTAAAATTACACACAGTTCATAAAACACCAAAATCATGTAAAATATTTCAAAATCTCAAAAGAATCATTCAATTTCAATAAAAATGGCTCAAAATTGACAAAAAAAAATTGCTTGAAATGTCACAAAAAAGGCTTCAAATTCTGCAAAAATTCAAAAAAGTTGCTAAAAATGAAGTAAGTCTAAAATATTTCTAAATTCCGAAAAAATCCATTTAATTTTCATGAAAATAGTCTCAAAATAATGTAAAAATGCAGAAAAGTTGTTAAAAGTAGCATAAAAGTGGAAAATTTTTTCAAAACATATAGAAAAGTTATTGAAATTTTAATGAAGGGTTAAAAATTACAAAAATGGTTTGAAACGACGTGAAAAATGTTTCAAATTATGTTAAAATGTGAAAAAAAAATTTGCAAAATAGCGTAAAAATCAATAAAATATGAAGAAAAATCACGTAAAATAATGTTAAAATTATCAAAAATTCAAAAAAAATTATGAAATTTTCGTGAAAAATGTATCAAATTAACGTGAAATTGTATAAAAAATGGTAAAAATCTTTCGAAATACATGAAAAATTGTTAAATTTTTGGTGAAAAAGGATGAAAGAACCTAGAATTTGATGAAATATTACTAAAATTGTTTCTGAAATGTTGTAAAAAAGTGGAAAAAATGTTGAAAATTGCGTCAAGTTGATAAGATTTGATTGAAATGGAGTAAAATTTTTTTTAAATTTGAGAAAAATCGTTACATTTTTGGAAAATGTATCAAAAATATCGTAAAAATTGGTAAAATATCATACACTCGGGAAAAAATAGAATTTGTTTGAAATACAAAAAAAGTTGAATTTCACGAAAATCGTTGAAAATTTTGCGAAAATTGTTAAAATATCTGAAAATTTTGGTTAAAATGTTGTAAAATTAATTAAAAATTGATACTTTTCAATAGAAATTGTTGAAAAATTTTTTTTTGAAAAAGTGAGTTTTTTTGAAAATTTGACTCATTTTTTACAATATTTTGAACAATTTTTAAATGATTTCTACAAGACGTTTTTTGATGTTTTTTTTTTTACAATTTCTACATTATTTCAATCGAATTTCGACCTCTCAGTTATTTTCTGTAATTTTAAAACCATTTTCACAACATTTTGATAAATTTTGATGCTATTTAAAAGATTTTTGAAATATTTTACACCATTTTTGAAACGATTTCATCAACTTTTTTTATGTTTTATGTTCAAATTTAAAAATAATTTGCACCACTTTTACAACATTTAAAACAACTTTCAAGCTACTTCCAAACGATTTAGTGTTATTTCTGCAAATTTCAAGTCAATAAAAATATTTTTAGACAATTTTAGGATATTTTCGTCATTATTTCAAATTTTGCGATAATACAAAATGATTTTTTCAAAACAATTTGAAACCCATTTTTTCATATTTTAACAATTTGAAAAAATTTTTTCTATGGTTTTAACATCAAAATATTTGCGTAAGTCTTAAATTTCCAAAAATGTTCACACTTTTTAAAAAATTTAACCGAGTAATTTTGCTGTTTTGATTTGAACCAAATCCACAACTTTTTAAATAATTTAAACGTAATTTTAGGAAATTTTCCGGTGACCTTGAACATTTTAATTCATACTTCAACAACTTTCTTCTAATTTTCCTCGATTAATAAAACTGAAATTCTTCCACTGAGAAAAAAATACCAATATTTCACCATCAAAATACCATTTATAAGCCTCGGGGACTGTAACTCGCAATGCACGCTTTTTTACCACCTCCTCGCTCTCTCTTCTCCACTCCATCACTCTCAACCATTTCCAATCATTTTAAAAACATCCATCACCTCTTTCCAATACCTGAAAATCGCTACAAAAGCAAAATACCTACCTTCAAAAGTGGAAAAAAAAAATCACGCTAAACAAATTCAATCAACAATGAAACGAATCGATTCGACTGGATAGAATTTTTTCTTCGACAAGATTCGGGTAGAAATCTCTTTCGAGTATGTCAACATCAAACATTCCGAGATGAATTTATACAATTTGCGTGCATTATTTCGATGAAGTTTATACAGGGAAATCGAATAGATGAGAACAGGTGTAGAATAAGACGAAAGTACTCGTACACTCCCAAGAGAACATCTTTTACAGATAGCCCGAAGAACTCGAACAAATTATCGGTTCTGTTGTACCCTGCTTCTCTGTGTATATTGTTCGATTGTATAAAAGTTTCACGAAAATGGTAGACTGCGTAGTGTGCAATTCCCAATAGATCGATTTACCAATTGCTTATAGATAATGTAATCAATTTTCGTCCAAAATAAATGGTACGATGACCTGATGCATTTATATTCACAGATATAAAAATCATCGGATATATCATTCTAGTTGGACTCACACGGTGCGATAATTATTACAAAAGTGTGGATTATGACGAGGATAGAGTAATTGACGTCACTGGCGGTGGCAGAACACGAGTCGACCCAAAACGTTAATCATGCGAGCTGGGGGGAGGGGGATAGGTAACTTTCTCGAGCCTTTGATTCGCGTGCCGCGGTCAAATCGTTTCGGCAAAACATGACCTTTATTAATTACACCTTCAACAATCAATAAGTAAACATAAAAAAGAAACACGACCGACGAAACCGAAGACGGATATCCATAAATACCTAATGATTTAACGATTTCCTGCCATAAGTTGAATTGGATAATAATCGACCCGAACTATAGCGAAGTCGTTTCTATACCTTTGGGAAAAGAACCGTCGTGTCGAAATGAAACTTTTTTTAATAGTGTGTTGAAGAACGATGGTAATGTATTCGAAAATGAGTTTTTAATTTTTATAAACAGTAGTGAAATACGAATAAAAGGTAATTGCTTTGAAAATACAGTCGTTTGCGAAACTGAATAAAACATTTAATGGTAATTTTGCTGGTGGATTTTGATAAATTGCTGTTAGGGGATTAATCAAAAAATCAGCTAAATGTATTTTGTCGGGTATTTTTACATAATTATACTTACAATTTCAATTAAAAATCAACTTGAAATGATCTATTTTGTTTCAAGAAACAATAAACAAACCTTCGTAATTTTTAATTTTTAAATACTCTGATTTTAATTGAAATTTGAAAAAAAATCATTACTTTTTCAATATTTTAACTACCTGATTATAAACCATGGTACTTATCATAATATTTGGATGTTTTCAAATGAAATTTCGTATCATAAAACTATATTTGAACTATTCGTAATTTCTCATTTTTATGTATCAGATTGCAGATTTAATGCAATTTGCTAAAATCATTTCCATTTATTTTTTTATCTGCCCTTATCTGACTTCGTGTGAAAATTTTCCAACAAGAATTTATCGTCTATTTGATAAGATTGCCAAAATGTTTTTTCTTGCATATTTACTGCAATCATTGAAATTTACGACGCATGTGAAATACGACGAAAATTGTCCAAAGTTTACCAATTTCAGAAAAAAAATTGAAAAGCAAATATTTTGAAAATCATTCAAAAATGCTATAAAAATGAATCATAAAACGCCACAAAAAATTAAAACTCGTAAAAATTTAGTAAAAGTCATTTTAAAAAAAAGTCAAAATTTTATTAAACAGCATAGAGTCCGGTCAAGTATGGGAGTGATTTGGCCCTCAATGAGAATTTTTAAACCAATTGGCGTGAGTTGGCCCTTATGATCTTAAATCACCATCATAAAATTTTTAGATTGCTACTCCTCCCCCCCCCTTCCTCATGTAGTGATGACTGCAAAATTTTGGCCAAGATAGACACTGATTAAACGAATCATAAAAATCAACGAAACGTGGTTAGAATATTATTCAAATACAAAAAAAACTATTAAAATTGCATAAAAATATCAAAAAATATGTAGAAGTTCATCTGAATCTTCAACATGAAGACAAAAAAATTGAAATTCAAAATTGCAGAATAAATATGAAAATTGACTAAAAGTACAAAAACAAAAAAAAACCCGACCTCAGTGTTGTTCAAAAAAAAAGATACGAATAGAATCACGAATCAAAAATTTTTTGGTTCTAAAGCAGTTTTTGAATTGGAGGGAAAGAAAGTGAAGTTTTACATAACATCTCTTTCTATCCACAATCCACATTGAATACTTCAGTGTAACTTTTTTTCAATCTATAGCAAATTTCGTGCAGAAAAATGAAAGTTAATTTTCACAGGTGAAAACGAATTCGTGCACCAACTTGAGTTCAGTCTACATGATGCAATGCAAATTTTCAAAGTTCATCCATCAGATCTCTCCTGGGCACAAAAGGGTTAAATCTCAAACAAGCCATCATGTCGTGGATAGAATATCGCTCAATTTTTCCACAATTCCCACTACCACTATTTCTATTTCAGACGTGAAATAAGTTTTCAAATTCAGAACAACTTAGAAATTCCATTAACACTCCTGAGATCATGTATCTGCCACAAAATAATGAATTCAAATCGATGAGAAAAACGATAGAGCTTTAGAAAACTTCTTTCCAGACATTAAAGGCGAAGTAAATCTTTTCGGTCTAAGAACGGGCTACTCCTCATAAACACACAGTTATACATCCTAAACAAACAAGCTCTACCTACTCGTGAAATCTGTACCTAATCTTCTCATCTTCATCAAACACATCTTAATAGAATGTCTCAAGTTTCAAGTTCAAAGAAACACGCACTTCGTACAAATATAAATAAAACTCTTGAATCTTCATCATCCGATCAACTAAATATAAATCTCAAAGTGTTTTCTCCTAATACAAGACACCTAATAACTCTATACTCTCTCGTGTAAAGTGTTTTTTATTTTTGTGATTCTAATCTAGGTACTCTAATTAGCTGTAGGTGTAAATTTTCAAAAATATTACACGAATTGAAGAATAATACACTATGATTGCTAATAGATTGAAAAAAGGACGTGGATAATTAAATTGATGAAATTGTAATAATTTTTAAAAAGTTTTGAAAATATCGAATTTATTAAACGCTTTTGAAAGTCCAAAAGTATGACTTTTGTGAGACCAAATTTTTATTCTGTATGAACTGGGGGGGGGGGGGGTCATTTTTTGGAAAAAAAATTCAAGCAAGGATTTGAAAGTCCAAAAGTATGACTTTTGTATGACCAAATTTTTATTCTGTATGAACTGGGGGGGGGGGAGGGTCATTTTTTGGAAAAAAAATTCAAGCAAGGATTTTATGGAATAGGAAAGGGGTCTGTTTTTCAAAGATCGCTACTTTATGGAATCATCTGTCAACTTTGATTTTTTTTAATGTTTAAATTGTTTTGTTCTATAAACGACTGGAGGGAGGGGGGTGGGTCACTGGTCTGATTTTTGGTCATTAATGCGGAATTTTCAAGTCAAAAGTCAAACTTTTGAATGACTTGTATGACCTGTAGACACCTTGGTTAGTTTCCATACATTTTCAAAATTTATTTAATACCTAACAATTTGGAAATTTATTAAACATTTTAATTAAATTTTATAACGAATTAACCATGTACGAATATTTTAATGAAAATTTTGAATTATTTCTACGATTTTTTGACAACTTTTATTCATGAATTTTCAACTTTTTTTAGGTAATGTTTTTTCCAATAAGGTCGACGATTTTCGTATTATTAAAATTCCTCGAAGATAATTTCTAGACATTTTGTCAGATATAAGACTTTTTGGACCTGGAAAATTTTTCAGATTTCCAACGACTTTTTGAACTTGAACAATTTCAGAGATTTTGCTGACTTTAACATATTTTGTCAGATTTTAGGCTTTTTGGATTTTAAAAATTTCAGGAATTCTGACTTTTTTTGAACTTTGAAAAATTTTGTAAGGAGGCAACTGACTTTTTGAATTTTTAAAAATTTTATATTCGAAGGTTTTTAGACATTTCGTCAGACATTAGATTTTCCTCACTTGGATGAATTTCCTTGACAAAATTCCTCGACGATGAGACACAACACAAGATTTTTTGGATTTGGAAACAAATTTTCAAACATTTTGTGGGCAGCTAACTTTTCGAACTTGGAAAAATTTTAATTCGATGGATTTTAGACATTAGATTTTCTAGATTTGGATTCTCCGAAGATGATTTTCAGGCATTTTGTCAAATTTTTTAGGATTTGTAAAAATTTTCTGATTTCAATTGATTTTTTGAATTTAAAAAATGTCAGAAATAATGCTGACTTTTAGACATTTTGTCAGGCAAACAATTTAGGCTTTTTCAACTTTGAAAATTTGATAAATCAGGGTAACTTTCTGATATTGACATGAATATGTCTAATGGCTGGGGTCGATTCTGAAAAAGTGTCCAAATTTTGTGTCCAAATTTTTTGTTCCAATTTTTGGTCCCAATTTCGTATCCGCAAAAAACGACACGAAATATTTTAGACATTTTGTCAGTTGTGTCCAAATTCCAAATTTTTTGTTCAAATATTGTCCCAATTACGTGTTTGCAAAAAACGACACGAAATCTTTTAGACATTTTGTCAGACTTTTTTGGACTTGGAAAAATTTTTCAGATTTCCATTGACTTTTTGAATTTAGAAAATTTCAAAGGTAATCCTGACTTTTAGACGTTTTATCAGACTCAAGTTTTACACATTTTTGTCCAAATATTTTGTCCAAATTTTTTGTCCATTTATGTCAGACTTTTTTG
>FIZU01062903.1:0-11817 GCA_900064475.1 Pseudococcus longispinus
GAATTTGGTCAAAATCTGAGGTATGTTTTTTTTCGCGCTCCACCCTAATGTACACCAATACTCTTCAAGTGTTTACTTACTTTCCTAACTCAACTGTACAGTGTACAGGGTGTCACTTTTAGGTATAGGTATAGTCTATTCTGAAAATTGAAGGGGCTACGAAACTTCAAAGTTGAAAAATTGTGAGTAGGTTCGCTTGAAAAAAAATTATTTTTTTAGTCATCCGGGATGAAAAACTTTGGATTTCTGAAATTTTTCAAATCCAAAAAGTCTAAAGTATTTGTCTGACAAAATGTCCAAAAATCAGCATGATCACTGAAATTTTCCAAGTCCAAAACGTGAATGGAAATCTGGAAATTTTTCCAAGTTCAAAAAAGTCTGACAGTCTGACAAAATGTCTAAAAGTCAGAAAATTCAAAAAAGCCTCACAAAATGTCAAAAGGTCAGCGTTAGGCAAAAAACTGTCTGATGAAATTCTGATTTGAACTTTTCTTGGCATTTTCCGAGTTCATAAAGTTAAAATTTTTCAAGTCCAAAAATTCATTTGAATTTTGAAAAATTTTCCAAGTCCGAAAAAGTCTGACAAAATGTCTAAAAGTCAGCGTCGCGGAATTTCGCCACGTTTTTCACGAGTTTGGTTATTTCAAAAGCATATCCTATACCAAAATACTTCAGCTGCCATAATCTTGAAAACTAAGTCCCCCGTAGAAAAAAAAACTAATAGCTCGTGGGATAGAGGTAATTTCAAACTCTACAATTGCATTTTTTTCGTAGCACCGTTAGTTTGACCACAAAATCTATGTTTATGGCAAATTTTCGAAGTCGATACGTTCAAAGATGGAAATACTTCCCCGGCAAACATTTCGAAAACTAAACCCACTTTGGCACTTTGACTGCAAAAATCTCGAAAGTTGAGCTCTCTAGAAAAAAACTACTCGCTCTTAAGAGAAAAAAAATTCAAGCTCTATAATTTTCATCCTTTGCATCTTTTTCGTAGCACCCTTAGTTTGGACAGAAAATTCATATTTATGGAAAATTTACAGAGTCGATGCTATATTTTTCCCCCTTCATTTTCAAAACCATAGACCTGGTACGTTGCCTATAAACATAGATTTTGTGGCCAAACTAAGGGCGTTGCGAAAAAAAATGCAAGGGATGAAAATTGCAGAACTTGAAATTTTCTTTCTCCGATGAGCTATTAGTTTTTTTCTAGAGGTCTTAGTATTCGAAATTTTCTCAGTCGAAGTATTTTTTTTCATTTTCAAAACCATTGACCTTTCAAACGACCACCCTGAAAAAAAAAGTCATGTTGCTCGCAGCGAGTACCATCGCCATCTGCCTTCTTTCAAATTGAAGATGGGACACCCTGTATAATATATCGGATGTTGCGGGGGAAAAAAATCGAGGCATACACCCGAAAGCTAAACGAGTCGAGTAGAGGAACAAAATTTAATACCGAGTAAAAGTGCGTATATTCTCGGACGTTGCAATTTAATTTCGTAAATCGGATCGTTAAGCGTGAATTTTCTATTTTCATCATATGGGGGTGGCGCGGGGTGGCGTCGGTCGCTCGTCGAACGTTTGCGGTGCAGTTTTTGCGGTCGAATTCGCCCCTTTAAAAATACCCGGGAGCCTCGTGAAATCTTCATCAATAGTAAATGAAATTCGGACGAGTTTGAAAATAAACCTTGGCGAAAAGCTGTCAGTATGCCCCCAGCGTCTATTTTAGCTCGAGTCTTCGCCGTATCATCGTATCTGACCGTGTATTACCTTTTTCTCCCTTTTTTTCGCACTCTCTCTCGCTTTCGCTTCTTTTTTTAAATTCTTCTCGATAATTTTTCACGTCTTCGTGTAGACCTACGGCGGCTTGCCGGCGAATTCTCACGTCCAATTTTCCTCTTGGTTGTTGTTAAGGTCGGCAATTTATCCGCCGCACGTAACTCACCATTGGAAATATACTTTGAAAGCCGGCCTGATAAAATTGGTCTTTTTTTGCTTTTTTCGTCTTCTCGGTGTTTGTTTTTTTTCGACAGTAGGATTCCAGCTTTCGATGTTTGTCTGCGTTTTGATGGCCAATGCTGCAAGGGTATTCGACTTGTTCAAATTTCGACGTTTTGGAACTTGCAAGATAAATTAAAACGAATGGAGTTGTCTTTTAAACGAATAGAGTCGTTGTGTCATTTGGGAATAGCCTACGAACACGTAGCTTTTCGGTCTGTGTCTCTTTCTCTCTCTCTGTTCACAGTCAATGTGACCTGTACTAGAGATGGGTATGTTATATTACAAGCTGGATGTACGAGTATGTTGATTGGTTGCCCAATGCCCATCGGCAAAGTTTGAAGTATTTTCACCTTGAGCAACTCGATGATTTGAAAAAATATGAACTTTTTGGCTCTCGAGCACTTTTTTTTGAAAATTTTTCTTTGTTTCATCCAGACTTACTCATTTTGTTCATTTTTACTCAACGCAGTATGGATAGGTACTTTTAAAAGTGTCTAGCAGACGCTGAAAAGTCTTAGTTTTGCATTTAGCTCAGAGGTCTTGCATTTTTCGTTCAAAACTCATTAAAATCTATTTTTATTCTAATTTATCGCTTGAAAATAAAAAAAGTGAAAATTGTCGAGTTGCATTGTGATTCATTTAAATATTATTTTTCTAAGTTTTCCAACTCCAATCAAAATTTGAAATCAAAATTACTGATTAACAGCACGAAAATAATTTTTTAGAAAACTTATCGGAAAAATATAACAAAATTGGATCATAAAAATATCTAAAATCCTTACTTATTGAAAATATGATGAAAATTTATTAAAATTGTCGAAAACTATGTAAAAATTATTAGAATTTTTATAAGAAGTTGGGGTAAAATACTGCAAAGTGCTTCAAATATCCTGAAAAACACTGATTTTTTTATACATTTTTTCAAGAGCAAGGAAAAAACGCCGTAAAAAATGTTAAAAAACTCTTAGAACCGTTGAAAATGTAAACAAATTTCAAATTTCAAAAACATGTGAAAAATTTTAAAAACGATTGTTTTATTAATTTTTATGCTAATTCCACAATTTTTACGAAATTTTTGACAATTTTAATAAATGTTTTACATCTCTTCTATTTTTTAAATGATTTTATCGAAAATTTCAACACTTATCGACGAACAAAAGGAACAACATTTTCGACTAACTTAATGACTTTTTTGACAACTTCTACGATGTTTTCAATAATTTTTACAAAAAATTCAGTAATTTCAAGATTTTCGTCAATTTTTGTTATTTTTTTACCGATTTTATAAATATTCAAATGGTTTTTATGACAATGATTACAGTTTTAATGAAATTTTGACAAAATTCATAATTCATTGACTATTTCTACCACATGAGTGTTGACAATAGTTTTTACCAAAATTTCAACAATTTTTACATTATTTTTAAGGGCTGTTCAAAAGTTTGATTGGGGTGGAAAGTTGTCGAGTGGGTGGGTATTCGACAACGAAACCAAAAGTTCCCACATTCTTGAAAATCTGTGCACACGCCTGTTTGATGTACTGGTTTCGGGAGGGGGTGAGGGGAAGACTTGAGAAGCATTTTGTCAAACAATGTGCAAAATTCGAAAAAATCCGGCAAAAATGCTGAAAAAGTGACATTTTGATTTGAAAACTTTTTCAGACGTCATGTAACTTCAAAAAGTACTCGTATATAGGTATTTTTGCAAAATATCCCATAAGTTCGCAGAATTTCTTGAAAAATTTTTCAACCCTAGAAAACTCGTCAAAAATTACGTAAAATTGACAAAAAATCAAAATTTTATGAAATAATGAAAAAAACTGCTCAAAAGTTGAAAATTGTTTAAAATGAACGAATTTGTTCGATTGTCCAAACATAGTTGAAAATGATGTAAAAATTGACGCAAAAATTTGATGTTAAATTGTGTATTTGGCGAAAAAAATTTGTAAATGTTGAAGATTGTCATGTTTTTATAGAAATTTCGGTCGAAAGGAAAGACTTGACTTGTTTTCATAGTTCCTAAGTTCGCTGTTATTCTAATACGAGCATGGCTAATTAGGAAATGGAATATAAACGCGAATAAATTAACTTTCGTAGGTAGATCTAGTTACAAAGGTACTATGTTTAAAAATATAAATGCATCTACGGATGAGAAATAAACTTTCTTGAACGTATCCATACTCCAAGTGGTAAGTAGGTACATCTACGTACTCGTACATTTGGTAAGTACAGGGTTTAGACTGAGTCAAGTATACTTGGGTTACTTGGGATTGCCTTTCATGTGCTACGCAGCCGCCTATTGCAATTGAGCACGTAATAGCTGTTACCATTAAGCCTCCCACGTTGAGCTGATCAAAGGCGAACGCGGAATACGTATACGTATGTATTTTTTCGCAGTAGCCTTTGTGGTTGACGCTCGTCGAGCTAATTGTTCGCTTTTAATCAGCGTTTGCTTATAACTTTCGATATACAAGCTTCTTTTCACCCGCTGCCATCCACGTCGGCTAGCTTTTTAACGTCGCGGCGCTTTTTTCATGCTGCAAATATTGCGTGCCGAAACGAAACGCACACCACGCACCGCACCCCACCATCCACGCGTGTCCCGTCAAAACTTCAAAAGCTCAAAGATATACATGACTCGTTTCACCACTGCGGTGTTCTGCTCGCGTGGGTACATTATTCGTACATACTACCTACTTATATTGTATGGTATTGTATTTCATGTGTGGAGGAAATTTTCCTTCTTTTTTTTTTCAAACTTCGCTTTTTTCCCTAATTTTTGTACCAGCGAAATCCTTCTGTGGAGTATTAATTTTTGCTTCAGAGCTAATGTAAGTATAGTTTTTACTTCGTGTTTAATTTTTCCACTTTTTTTGTACGCGGTGAAGATTTCCTTCTTTCCTTTCACCCTTCTTTTTGTCGTGCTTTCTAGCCGCGTATAAAATAATATTCTATTTAATACTTCGAATCGTGTTCGTTAAATAGAAGACAACTTCGTTCCTATTACTCGGTATTTTCGAATAAAAAAGAAAGCTAAGTATATCGTGTACCTAAAGTAGCACCCGAATGCTACGACATCGACATATTAATACTTGAAAGTAAGTGTACTCGGTATCGAGTGCTTCTACATTTATGCAACTGCCTTATTTGTAAATTTTTATAAATTATATACCTACTTCGTCGGTGAAAATTTTTTTATTCGCTTTGATCGTAATAAAATCGAGTGTTCGCCTTCGCGACAGTAGTTGGCACTTGTAACTTTTATAAAAACTTACGACGAGATGCAGCAGTGAATTTCTTTTGCTTGGTATTCGAGTACAGAGGGAGGTATTGTTTGAGTTGAATAATTGGTAAAAATTAAAGCGCTGTGTGTATTTTTATGAGTGCAATTTTGAAATGTATGCCTGGAGCGATGTGGGTGAGTGATTTTTTAAAAATTGTTTTCGATTTTTGGAGCAAAAAGTCAAAATAAGCTTTACATAAGTATGATTAAATCCAATTCATGTTTTTTCCCATGTACGTTTATACAATTTGTACCTACGATTTTCGAATATCCATTTTACTTATTAAAAAAAAATCGACACGTATTAAACACGATTGTTCTAGTTAGAAATTACTGGATGAAAATCACCAAAATATTTGACTACGTCGTAAAAAAAATGCTTTAAAGGCAAGAAAAATCGTTAAAATTTGCTTCAAACATTGAAAAAACAGCACAAAAGTCTTGAAATATCGTAAAAAAATTTCGAATTGCAAAAAGATTCTGAAATTTATATATTGTTTAAAAAATTGTTAAAAATCATTCAAGTCTCAAAATCGATTAAATTGCACGAAATATCGTAGAATTTTTTGAAAACATGGTGAAAATTGTCTCGGAATTCAAAAAAAATTTTTTAGGTCCTTCCAAAACGTCGTCAAAAAGAAGTGAAAATTGATAAAATACCTAATGATGAAGTTGTTCAAAATAGTGCTAAAGGTGCTCAAAATTGCATAAAAATTCTTCAAATGTTCAATAAATATTGACATTTTGATATAAATAGGCACACTTACTCAAAAACCAATGAAACGTCAGTAAAATTACTTCATATACCTTCCTCAAAAGTTTTTGAAAACAAGAGGAAAATGTGAAAAAATTGGTGAATTTTAATGAAAATCGTGTAAAAATTAGTAAAATTTTACTTGAAATTGGTTTGCAAACATTTTTGAATTTTTATCAAAATTGGCTGTATAGTACTTGCGTGGAAAAGAAACAGTAATTTTTTTGATATTTTAACGATTTTTGACACAATATGAGAAATTTTCACGCATTTAAGAAATTTCATATTTTGAACATCTGTTCAGTAGTGCAGGTGGACAATCATTCAAAGAGGGGAGGGGGTGTTTTCGGGGGAAAAATAGATTTCTATCCATTAATTTATAACAACCAGCAAATGTAAGTATTGTTCCCGAACGAAGCCAGGTCAAAAATTCTTGCAGACCCCCTCCCCCTCTCCCCTCCCTTATGCAACTGCATCTGTTCAAGTGATTTCGGCAGTTTTTTGATATTTTGTGCAAGTATGATGAACACTTGAACGATTTTTGCGGTAATTTTATGACTTTTTATGATTTTCAAAAAATTGTAACGATATTTCAACAATTTTCGTAACATTTTCAATACTTTTTGGCAATTTCATCATTTTTTTGTCATAATTTGAACCTTTTTAACAACATTTAAATTGTTTTAAATGTGTTGTAACTATTTCTGAGGTATCTATTTTAAATTCATTTTCAAATAACTTCAGCAATATTACAACAAATTTTATAACAATTTGAATATTTTTTATTAATTTTATGAAATTTTTTCACGAATGAAACCATTTTTACAGCATTTAAAACAATTGTAATGCAATTTTTAATTTCTTTATGTACCTATGCTCTGTGTAAGACTGCAACCTGCTGGTGCATGTACTTATCTAGTTACATTTTTTGATTCATAATATTCATTAATATGTACAAAAAAATCTCTACGAAACTGTAAATTTACCACACATCATTCTTAAGCAATTTTGTACACCAATTACTCGATCGAGGATTTTTGTTTTGGTGAGAACGAGAAACCTTTTCGTTTTTCTAGAGGGCTGGTGGAAGGAAAAGAAAAAAATTACGACCATCGCGTTGGTAAATTGGAGAGAGAAAATACATAAAAAATAACAGCGGCCGCGATGAAATAATTAAAACCATCCGCAATTCCGCATGAACGCGGCCATCCGCGTACATAGCTAAGCGATACAGAGTGACGACGACGTCGACGGTTGCAATTAACCGCTCGTTCGTAAAACAACGCTACAACATTGTAAAGCTGCGAACCGCAGCGACTTAATTACATCTTGCGTTAAGCTCGTCTAATAAATATTAAGAGTGATTTAGGTACGGCTATTGTTTTTGCTAATTTCGCTGGTATATACGTGTACTTATGCGGCTGTTGGTAATTTTCATGTTCGCAGGTGATCAACTCGGATATGGTGCAGTGAGAAAGCCTACGTCGCCGAAAACAACCCGACTCTAGTCATTTGACATAATGTCGATACGTGGTCTGGCTTCGTTATTAATATTCACAGTATGCTGTTTGGGGTACTCGGTGTGCGGCGGCAACGTTGGCGGTGGCAGCGTCGTCGGCGATGGAGATCAGCAACTAGTCATCGCTTCCAGTTCGAGCGGCTCTTCGTATCCGGGAGGTAGCCGATGCGAAGAGATCACCATCCCGATGTGCAAAGGTATCGGGTACAATTTAACTTACATGCCGAACGAATTGAATCACGATAATCAAGAAGAGGCAGGCCTCGAGGTGCATCAGTATTGGCCTCTGGTCGAGATCAAATGTTCGCCGGATTTGAAGTTCTTCTTGTGTTCGCTGTACACGCCGATATGTTTCGAAGACTTTCACAAGTCTTTGAAAGTCTGCCGAAGCGTTTGCGAGAGCGCACGTTCCGGCTGCGAGCCTCTCATGAAACAGTACGGGTTCTCTTGGCCCGAACGAATGAGCTGCGACAAGTTACCCACCATGGAGGAAAATCCTTTGTGCATGGCGCCACCCCAGCAGAAAGTCGATCCTGGTTCGGGGCAGGATCCGTCCAAAGGAGGCAAGAAACCCGTCTTGCCATTGCCCAAATGTAAACCGGGCCAAAAGAATAAGAAAGGGTGCAGGGAGTACGGAGGAGGTGGCTTCGCGATGGATACATCGGCGTCGTCCAATAATCAAGACTGCAGATGTTATTGCAGACATCCTCTGATCACCATCGAACACGATTCTCAGTGGTTTAATCGCAGCGTCACCGTCGGCGAAGTGAACAATTGCGCGTATCCTTGTCGAGGAGCTTTTTTCAACAACGATGAGAAAGAATTTGCCACGACTTGGATCGCCGTTTGGTCTGGATTATGTTGCATAGCTACTTTGATGACATTGACGACGTTTTTGATCGATACGGAACGCTTCAAGTATCCCGAAAGGCCTATCGTGTTTTTATCCGGATGCTATTTCATGGTCAGCGTCGGATACTTGATTAGAATATTCTTAGGACACGAAGAAGTCGCCTGCGAAAACGGAATGATCGTGTACAGCGCCAGCGGACCTAAACCGTGTACGTTGGTCTTCCTGCTAGTCTATTTCTTCGGCATGGCTTCGTCCATTTGGTGGGTAATCCTGACATTCACCTGGTTCTTGGCGGCTGGTTTCAAATGGAGCAACGAAGCGATCGCCAGCTACTCTCAGTACTTCCATCTAGCCGCCTGGCTCATACCGACCATGAAATCGGTCGGAGTTTTGATCATGTCCGCCGTCGATGGCGATCCAGTGGCTGGAATTTGCTCGGTCGGCAACCAAAATCCCGATAATTTACGCAAATTCGTGCTGTACCCGTTGATAGTGTACTTGATCATCGGTATCTCTCTGCTGTTCGGTGGTTTCCTATCTTTATTCCGCATCCGCAGCGTATTCAAAAACCAAGGCGGCCTGGGAGGTCGCAGCAAAGCCGACAAGCTGGAAAAACTGATGATACGGATCGGTATTTTCAGCGTCCTGTACACGTTACCAGCCACCGTCTTGATCGCTTGCTATTTCTACGAGTCTACCTTATATTACGACTGGATGACACCTTTGGTATGTCCTTGCACCGAAAATCTCGAACGCAGCAGAGTTAAAATCAAGCCAATATACTCGGTTCTCATGCTAAAGTATTTCATGGCTTTGGCCGTCGGTATCACATCCGGCGTGTGGATCTGGTCCGGCAAGACGCTCGGCTCGTGGAAGAAATTGTGGAAACGGTTATTCGGCAGCGGCGGCAAAAACCATAAGTCTAATTTAATCAACAACGGTACCAAACCTCGTGTAGTCAAACAGCAATACCTGTTACCACCTTCGATCCCGGTGCCACCGGTGCCGGCTCCCAGCAGCAGTTTACTCTCCGGGCCGCACATAACGCCTACTGGCAATTTACCACTGGCCGGACATCATTTATCCAACGCCAGCAATTTACACCACCACATGATCAAGCAGTCGCAACAAGCGCCTCTTAGTCACGTATGACAACAATATCCTGCCTCGAGCTTGAGTGATCAAAAACATCTGTCCGAGAATTCCGTAGAATATGTCCTGGAAGAGGACATGCGTACAGCGTTTAGTAACTACGGACCTGTTTAAACGATCATCCCTCCCTCTTTTGCTCGGGCAGGTTTTATTTTTTTTTCTTTATAGTCTTGTATTTTATTTTCGATTATTTTTACGTGTACATAGTTAGATATGTACATAGAGTGTCCTTTTCTTCTCCTCTTTTCATTTTTTTTTTCATCATTATTTACTTACCTATTTATTTATTTTTTTTGTTGACGATCTCAAATAATCTATAAGAATTATATAACTGCGTACTAATTAGAATACTCGTCAGTCATTCGGACCCCCTCCCTCCTGGTACCGTGTCGGGCTCATTAATATCATGTCCATTTTACTCTTTCTAACCTTCTGTGTTTAGTAATTTTCAAAACAAACATAATGTCTTGCTTCAAAAAAAGAATTGAAAAAACACAAATAGAAGACTATCTAGTCCTATTGAAATTTAAAGAGGTTGTGAGTCTAACTTCGGTTGCATATCTCTTATTTAGTTTTTTTCGTAGCTGATCTATTATGTACAGGTCAAACATCGTATCACACAGATACCACTTTTTTCTCCTCTCGAGTAAGTGGTACTCTTCAACAGAAATACATTTTGTTAGTACTTATTCTGAAGAGAAAAGACGTGTTTCAACTTTGAGTGCATTTAGCTTTTTCTTTGTAAAATCAATAAAGCAGATTAAGTATGTTTTTCTGATATCACAATCTGAAATTTCTTCCCTTTTTTCAACAAAAAAATTGAAATTTCGTTCGATTAAATCGTTCGAAGAATGATTATACGTAAATAATCTATAATAAGTTAAACTTTGTCAGCGATACAGACTTCGTAAACTTGAAATACGTAATTTTATACTGCTTCGTTCTTTTTTCTCAAATTTCGTATTAAATCTTCCAGTTACCTAAGAGACGACTTTTTTTACGCCAAGATGGTTTTTTATTATTGTACTTTCTTTCTTTTTTAGTAAATATATTCCTGTTTCGTTGATTTTTGTTGATTTATATACGATGTACGTAAAAAAATATGGCATTTTTGCAATACTTTCATTTACCTAATGTTAATACGAAAAAAATCATCTTTTCATTTCGAGTCGAAACGTCGCGCTTTTTTGATTTTTTTTTGTTTTATATGGTATATAATTTTTAATTTTTCTTGTAAATAAAAAATTAAAGTTGATGTTTGAATGTGATTGAAAGTTTTTAATTCTTAATTTTTTATTAGTTACCACGATATTTAGCTTCTCGTTATCGATGTTATTTTATTTTAAGTTTTCGTATGAGTTTTTTTCCTTCATTTGTTTTAAGCTTTTTAAAAAAAAAGTACCAATGTATCTTAATTACTTAGTTGCCCATTATTGAAAAACAAATTGCTACCTAAACGATTTACACTGCGCAGTATTTTTGAGTTTTTGGAAGTTTTTTTTTTAATTTTTCGTTTTTTTTTTTTTACTTGTTGCTAGATAAACGAAACTATATATTCTTGCGTTACTACATTCCAAAAAGTTGTTAACGTTTAAAAAGTAATAGTATACGTAATTTTTTAGTGATATGTAATGTTGAGAATGAAAAAAAAGATATTTTACTCTGAATTTGTTCGTTGGTTTGTATTTTCTTCTTTTATATTTTTTACAAAAAAATTGTACGTTGACAATTTTGCCATTTAATACTTTAATTATATCGGTGTGTATTTTTCCAAATTTATGTTTAAAATTAACTATACCTAAACTATAAAGAAATATTTTCCAAATATATGAAAAATTATTTACGTTATTTTAGGTAAAAAAACATCGATTTTGTACATTGTATTTTTGTATACGTATTTTTTTGTATAATTTTTTTGTGTACTGACGATATTTGTAATATTGTTCGAGAATTAAATTTCATTTTTTTTAATGCGTCGAGTACATATTTTGAATATTTGGTAGAATTTAGCGATGAAATATTTTCTTTAGACTTATATTTTAAAAATTTGTCAGGTTTCAATTGAATGATTAACTTTGATGCCTGAGAATTTGGATCCATAGTCAGTGAAATTTATTAGAAAATTTGGAGTACCTACCTATTTGTAAAAATTTGAATTGTACTACCAACTTCCTTCAACAGGCCACTGAGTAAACCAATCTAATCCCTACATTTGTACCTTAAACCCCCCCCCCCCCCCTAAAAATCAAAATTTTT
>FIZU01062905.1:0-34642 GCA_900064475.1 Pseudococcus longispinus
CCAAGTCCAAAAAAGTCTGACATTATGTCTAAAAGTCAGCGTTACACAATTTCGTGACGGAATTTTCCACGAGATCATTCCCCATAGCAAAAGCATATCGTATGCTAAAAAGTCTGACGAACTGTCTAAAAATCAGAGTAAGGTATAAAGCTGTCTGACAAAATGTTGGATTTGAACTTTCTTAACATTTTTTAAGCCCATAAATTTGAAATTTTTCAAATCCAAAATTTCATTTGAGTTCTTTAAAAGTTTCTGAGTCCAAAAAAGCTTGACAAAATGTCTGAAACTTACCCTGATTTCTGAGATTTTTCAAGTTCAAAAAGTCGAAATTGTTTGTCTGACAAAATATTTTAAAGTCAGTATTATCTCTGAAATTTTCCTAATCCAAAAAGTCAGTGGAAATCTGAATATTTTTCCTGTCCAAAAAAGTCTGACAAAATGCCTAAAAGTCATCGTGGAAGAATTTCGTCAGATTTTTTGCGGAATTACTAATAGACTTGGTAATAGTAAAAGCCCAATACTAAAAAAATAAGCTGCAATTCGTGAAAAATATTCGGTAAAACAAACGAACCAAATTAAATCCTAATAAATACCTCCATTTGATTAATAAACTAAGTACGTACAGCACAAAAAAAAAAAACGAAAAATACCCAAAATGCATAAACATCGAGCTTACGAGCACCCAACCAGCGATGAGTTTTGCCAAAGGTAATAAAAAAGCGAAATTTCCTAATCCCATATCCAAAAAAAATGAAACTGCTGCTTTAAAACTAAGCGTAGAATTAAGAAAAAAAGAGGCAGTATAACTGTAAAAGTCGACTTGAAACGCATGATATAAGCCTATCTCGCTATCAGATAAAATATTAAGTCATTACTCGCCAGTATATTGCGTGCTTCACTGATCAAACATGTACGTATCGTATACGGTGGCTAGGTTTTGAACTTTTGGTACAGTAGGTGATACTCGGTATATCCCCGACCCCAACTTCCAAGTTACGTGTGTGTTTGTGCGTACCATATACTTACAAGTCTACGTCGTCGTATACTGGTGCACATATAGAGTATACCTACAGAAGAAAGATTCACTGCCCCATAGAGCAAATAAATCATCACCTACCAAATGTTGAACATTTTCGGTGTCTAAATCATTTGGGATTAGTATACCCTCTCGAAAATGGAAGAAAATATCTGAATTTTACCAGTGCCATGCAACCATTCATATATCATGAATCTAAACCTCGAGAACACGTTTACCAGCGGATTCGAAAGTATTTCTAATTGATTTTCAGCTGCTTTTGTAGTAATTTTCAACTTGACTCGAACGATTCCATTAAATAAATTACGATTAATTAATCTACTTGTCATTTAAATTCATTAATAAGTACGTATTCGAAAGATAGACGAAAAAGGGTCGTTTTATTTTTATGTATTGAATGATTAAGAAATTACTAAAATTGGCAATCTGTACAGAGAAAGTTCTTTTCAATTTTTGTTTGAATATTCGATTCGAAATTAGCGAAAATAATTATCCAAAGGAGGGAGGGGGAGAGAAAAAGTAAAAATTAAATTTCAACGCAAACGTTTGTAACTATCGAATTGAAAAAACAATAAATTTCATGATTTTCCTCGTCCACTTAACATTCATTTCATTTCAATAAATTTTTCAAAATTTTCAAAAGAATAATCGCATAACCTCAACATTACCCATCCCCACCCCGCAAATGGGATTATTCATAATAATGAGCGACCTGCCAACGAGTTCACCGAAGAAACTAAGAAAGCAATCTAAATTAACGGCGAATCACTTATGCAATTTATTCATCGTCGAATATTTCGTATTTACGGCAAACAAGTTATGCAATTCTATTAACACCAATACTTGGCCTACGACGTAACGCGGGTACGATTTATTTCAAAGGTGCTGCCATACGAATTGGGTTCGAAGCGGACGCTATTCGATTTGATAAAAAGATTAAACCACGTACCACGAATGGAAAATTATTTTCAGAGTTATTCAACCAAAGAGAAAAATCACTTTATTCAACCTCGTATTATTTTTCCGCATTTTACTATAAAAGTGAATTTTTACCCGGGGATGCGACGACATCAAAGAGATGCTAAACACACAAAGACTTATTCATGAATTCACACATCGCTGATGAATTTTCAACTCTGTACAATCAATTTACCTACGTATTTATCAATAAAAGGTAAAAGTGCATCTCCACTTCGTCGTGCTCGCAATTTAAACGCATCACATCGTAAAAAATGAAGCTGGGAGGGAAAAGGCAAAAAAAGAGCGACAGAGGTTGTCGAGTGGCGAGTACTTGAAATAAAGCGAAAACATTATCTACGTAGGAGTAGGTTTAGCTCAAGGTTGAACGAATACACGTAACAATGAAACGTCTACAATTTCAAAGTCATCAAGACTACTTGTGTACCAACATTTACATACCACCATGAAACGACGCGACGTGAGAAAAGTTGTTTCAAAGCGAAGGCAACAAAAATATGTATTACGTAATTAGCTCGAGGTTTACGTTCAATTTTCTTTTCCTAACGAAGATATGGTGAGAAGAATCGAAGAGGCGAAAGTTTTGATTTCAAACTCGAACGGAAATTTGATAAATTTGGAGAAAGAATGTATCGGAAAGCCACCATTTTTAAATTTCGAGCAGCCTACATTTTTTTCCCGTCGAATTTTCTAAATCCAGTATTTTTCAAGTATCAATACGAATAAAAATTGTGTCTGCTTGGTATCGATTTTTCAAACCAATTTTTTGCCAATGTCTATCGTTCTATGGCCTTTCAGACAAATTTCGAAATTTTTTCAACATTTTCTAGCTTCGATAGAAAACATCTAAATCAACTCAGACAGTTGAAAATTTGCTGGTGTCTGTATGTATCTACTATTGATAAAGTAAAGCGATATATTTGACTGAAAAGCGAATTGGGGGTGAAGAGGCGAGTTGTATGTTTTTGCCCATTAAAGATTCGTCAAAAATATTGAGAAATGGTCAAAACTTGGTGTTAATATCAAAAGGACGTCAAGATTTTAGCATTACAGCTGCTTTGAAAAGTTTAAGTAGATATTTCAAATTTTCTAAAATTTGTCAAGAATTTAAAAATCAACTAGGACTGCTAAAAATGAAACGAAGTTTACCGTTTGAAGAAGAAATCTTTAAAATAATGATAAAATTTTTTTTTGAAAAAAAGTAAAAAACTCGTTGAAATCGTAAACTCTCAAATTCCAATACTCCCAACAATTTAATTAAAAATTTCAATAGAAATCAAGTAAACAATTTAGAAATATAAGTATATCTCAAAATCTGAAATTATAATAGTCATAAAATGTTTGAAGAATAACGCAAAGTTGGTAGCACGTTGCCATGGCATATTTTGACAGACAGTCAGAATTATGAAAATGAAGAAAGTACTATCACAATCTGACATTTCAATTAAGTCAATTAGAATATTTCAATGAATATAATAAAAATGTTAGAAAATCTCATCCTCGAAGTTCCTTTAAATTCCAAGATGACCAAGCGCAGAAGCTCTCATACAGGATATTCCAGTAATAGTGCAACGTCGTCAAACCTGTGATCTTGCTACCCTTACTTAAACCCAAGATTCGAAATGGCAAAGTACAGTTGGATAAAATTTGTCTGTAAATTTAACTTTTTTTATAATTAAGTTTATGAGCAAAATGGAACCTATTTGAGGTTTTAAATTTTTTTGTTTTTTTTTTTCACTTTTTTCAAAATAATTTTGAACATTTAGGTACATATAAAAATAATTACAAATATATAACAAAAATTGTAAAAAAAATCGTGAAAGTCGTCAACTACAAGTTTACGGTAAAAATGATCAAATTTTTAATAAAAATCAGTAAAATTAGTGGAAAACTGAAAAAACCAATAAAATCGTCGAAAATGACCCTAAAATCGCAGAAATTTTCATAAAAATCAATTAAAATATTGTTAGAACGACCAAACGATCACGAAAATCGTCGAAAATTTTGTTGAATTTTCATAAAAATCAGTAAAAATTCCGTTAAAAAGGTAAAAAAACATAAAAAGTACCGAAAATATCGTAAAATTTACAAAAGATAGATGAGGAAAAATAACGCCAAAATAGTACAAACAATAAAAACATAGAAAAATATGAAAATTCTAGCAGTTTTTACAAAATTTTTAACAAGATCTCATGATTCTGTTTTACCATATTATTACAGATTTTTGTGAAATGTTGGACAACCATTTTTCATTATTTTTTAAAACATTTTGACATGAATATGTCTTATGTGGGGGGGGGGGGCGTCAATCGGAAAATTTTATCCATTTTTCGTGTCTATAAATTTCGTTACGAAATTCTTCGACGATCAGTTTTAGAAATTTTGTCGACTTTTTTGGACTTGAAAAAAATTATCAGATTTCCATTGACTTTTTGAAGTTATAAAATTTCAGAGGTAATGCTGACTTTTAGACATTTTGTCAGGCAAACAATTTAAATTTTTTGAACTTAGAAAATTGACTTTCAGATATTTTGTCAAACTTTTTTGAACTTGGAAAATTTTAAGAATTCAAATTATTTTTGAACTTGAAAAATTTCAGATTTATTGACTTACAAAATTTCAAGAATGTTCTAATCAGATATTTTGTCAAATAGCTCTTTACATATGGCTGACTTTTAGACATTTTGTCGGACTTTGAATTTGGAGAAATTTTCAGATTTCAATACTTTTTGTACTTGGGAATTGGATTTCGAAAATTTTTCAAAAAAATTCCATCACGAAATTCCCTTACGAAAATCTGTTACTATGACTTTCAGATATTTTGTCTGACTTTTTTGAACTTGGAAATTTTTTTGAAATTCAAATAACTTTTTGGACTTGGAAAATTTCAAGAACATTTTCAAATATTATGACTTTATGGATTTGAAAAATTCAATGAATATTCTTTGTTTTATAGTTTCATGGGTAGTATGGAAATGCCGGGGACTTTTTGTTGGACTTCTGAAAACTTATGAATTTTAAAAAGACACATCCATGTACCAATATGTCCGCTTGAAGAGTGCATCTGTTTTCCATAATTCAGGTGATTATTACGATAATTCTAGCAATTTTTACAAAATTGTCGATAGTTTCATGATTTTTTGGCCTTTTAAGATATTTTTTACCAGTTTTTATGATAATTTTCAACAATTTTTATAAATTTTTCCACGAATTTCATGGTAATTTTTTGTTACCATTTTTACCCTATGTTTATTGATTTTTGAGAAAATTTTAACAATTACTCGCACAACAACATTTCCAACGATGTTCATACTTTTTTAAACCTTTTTTTTTTCATTTTTTACAGTAGGTATATTTAAATATGTTCAGGTACCTATTCGTCCCATCCCTGTTTGTAAGTTATACAAAATTTGTACGGAATATTTTTGATAGAAATTTTTTCTAATGCGACAATAATTTAAAATATTAAAAGTGGATGATTACTTAAAATTAGGACTATAAGACACAAGACTGTTAAAATTTCAAAATCCAAATAGGTCTCTACAAAATTGAGATTAGGCTACATTAAGATGGTTCTTCCTGCAACATTTTATATTTTTTGCAGCATGAATTATAAATAAATATTCACATTTTGTCCACATTTAAATTTAAATATGTATGCGTTTGTGTAATTTGGGTAACAGCATCATGGGTTTAAAAGCTATGTATTACTACCGGAACACCCTATACAAAACACAATCCTTTATGTAGGTACAATTGTACACACTTTAGAAAGGACAGAGGACATTTTTTAATGTTATCATTAATGAGAATTCCCTCGTACTTCGAATTCCTTTTTTTAATTCCATTTTTTGCCAAATGGAGCAAAAATGAAGCGTTGGCTTTTAATGATAATGAGCTTGTTAGAGTATTGTACGTTCTTATTGGTAAATTCATTTTGAAATCGTCAAATAATCAACAATATTATGTAGGTACTTACGTGAACAATATGGTGGTTCGTCGGATTTATCACTGCAGTCGTCTACTCCATTGCAAAATTTGTCTAAAGGAATGCATCTTCCAGTATTACAATGAAATTCCGATATACGACAATTATACGAAGCGTGAATAACATCGAGTTTCGAAGAAGCCGTATAGATTATTATAAAAGCAACCATCAGTGAAACCAATCTTTCTCCGATCATATCTTTCTATCTGCAACATAATTTAAGAAATAAATTTATAGAGAGGTTATGGTTGCGTATCACAATAAGAAAATACAGATACTCGTAAGTAGATACGTATTTAAGTATATTTCGAAGTACTTCAATTATCATAACGATATTTTTCAAAACTGAAGATAAATGGGAGAATACCCATTTGCTCACAAACATTTTACTTCAAGAGTGAGAAATTTAGAAAAACATGACAAAATAAAGTTTAATTGGGACATGGGGCAAATTACAATCTGTCAAATTGAAATTGGTGTTTCAAAGTGTAGGAAATTTTCAAATATCAACAAAAAACGAATCATCTACTCCAAAAAAAAAAAAATGCACTCAAACGTATCGAAAAATATTTTTATCTAAAAAGGGACAATCCTTTAAATATATGTAGATAGTCAAACGTTATAACAAAAATCGATAACAATTTTTCACACAACGTGACTTTTCATACCCTAAACATCTCTCGCTCCAAAATCTTGGTAATAATACAAATCAACCAACGAAAATAACACTGACCAAGAAAAAGTCCGCTGAATAAAAACTAGCGCTAAACGAAGAAGAAAATCCAAAAAGAGTTCAAATATGAAAAAAAAAGCGCGCTACACTTGATGAATATTATTTATTATGAGAATATTTTCTCTGCGTTTTTGCGCCCCATTTATGAATTATTTATATTTCTATAGCAGTCCCGCATTCTTAAACTTTCTTATTCTGCAGCATCGTTACAAAAAAAGCACAAAAAATTACTTTTAAATTCTTATATCTATATGTCTGTGAAATGAGCTACTGCGCCTTCGCTATCTTATAATTTCCTATAAAATTCTGCTAGTCATCTTTGCTCCTCGACAAAAACGGACAAAACGTAATTCATAAATAAATATTACACGTAAGTAAGATTTTTTTTTGTTTCTTTTACAAAACCACGATTATACGTATTCGTTCTCATCTACTTTACATCCTTCTTTTGCTTCGGTACTGTGCAGAAACGTGGCTATATATTTTCATTTCGAATGATTTGTTCCAGTATGAAAATAAAAGATACAAAAATTTTTCTTATACTGGTTCCCGTTGACCTGAATTGTATGCATACTCATTGCTCAAGGTAGCGTGGCTTTTCATTTGTGTGGGGTATTATTCACTTATTCTCATTGCGTATTCGTCTGATGGTAACGTTTTGAATAAAAATTGAAATTCCAATTCGATATGTATACGTAATACGAGCACAAAAAAAACAATAACAATGACAATAAAATGAAAAAGTAATTTGATTTCCATGCATTGGTAAAAAGTTGGAAAAACACGATCAATCGTGAAATGAAATTAAAGCCTTCGATTTCAGCATTTCATTGTTATAACTTCATTCGACTAGAAGCTTGATTTTAATAACGTACTGTGGACTAAAAATCAATCCAAGAAAGTACTGGAATCATTTAGATCTCGTTACAACAAAAGACTCCGCAGATTGCATGGTAAGTGATTTGGATATAAGCTGATACCACACAGAAAAAAACGTTATGTGCACATGTTACCTTCTGTAAAATTGAAAGGGGCAAATATCATTTTAAAACTGCGTAAGGGCAGTAAGTGGAAAATCGAACGAATTTTCCGATGACAATTTTTTGCTCAATTTCAAAATTGAAGGGGCTATGATGATACGTTGAAATATAATACAATTTTTTAAATTCAAGAGTGGAAATGAAAAGTACCTACTTCGAAAACTGAAAATTGTTTGCCATTGTGATATTCCACTGTGATAAAACTTGCTCAATTTTCAAAGTATTATTTATTTCTACGATTGAATTTTTTTTAGAATTTTTTCATTTTGACGTATCTTTGTAGCTTCTTCGATTTTGAAGTAGGGAGGAAAATCATTAAAAAAGAATTTGCTATGCCATGGTTGAAAATATGGTTTGGGAAAGTTTTCAATCCAGAGCAGTATTTAGCTGTACATTTTCAATTGTACCTACGTTTTGTAAAAAAAAATTATGGGTTGAAAATTCAAAGTTTTTGCATCTAATTTTTTTTTTCAAAATGAAGATGAATAAAAATGTAATGACTGCTCTAAGCTGAAAATTTTATGTTACTTGATTTTTTTAAACCACTTCAATACGAGTACAAGTCAATTGGGAGTCTTCAGGGTGTCGACCAAATCGCAAAAATAAAAATTTATGTTTTTTTCGTTTTTTCGAGGTATTTTTGAAAAAGTTTCGTTTAAGTTAAAATTCTCCAAATCCAAAAATTAATTTGAGTTTTTAAAAATTTTCTACATCCAAAAAAGTCTGAAAATTAATTTTCTAAGTTCAAAAAATGTAAATTATTTGTCGTTTGTTTGACAAAATGTCTAACAGTCAGCATTATCTCTGTGAAATTTTCCAAGTCAAAAAAGTTTGACAAAATGTCTAAAAGTCATCGTCGAGGAATTTTGTGACGGAATTTATGAACACGAAAAATGGACACAATTTTTAGCTTGACTCCAGCCATAAGACCTATTCATGTTAAAATAATTATTATGTTGGAAAGATACTTGAATAAATTTACTAAGCCCGAAGCGAAGGTGAAAAATTTTGCAGAAAAAATCATTCAAAGCTGAAATTTTGACATTTTTTCAATTTAAATTTAAATTTAAGGGATATTATCGAAATTCGAAAAACTTTAATCCGTTTTATCAAAATTAGTGTTTTTAGGCCAAATTTCGCCCCCTCCATTATTTCGTGCTTTTCATGCCCGGTAGACACCCTGGCTCAATTTTAGAGAAGGTGAGAAAGGAAATCAAAAATGGGGGTCAGTTTCACCCATAACCCAGCACGACCATTTTGTCATAATAAGAACTTCAGCAGACACCACGTATTTGAATAGAATGAGATGTTACAAATTCGAAACGCGCATTTTATTCATTAAGACACCAACCGTGTTATAAAAGGAAAACAGTAAAACCATCCGAGTTCGCAGACAAAATAAACGTGGTTTTTGTAACGAAAACACGCCAGCTATGAAAAAAGCGACAAAATACAAATGAAAATCTGTTTATTCAACATGTACAGCGGTGTTTAAAAGCGTGTAAAAATTCATTTTTTAGTCCCGTAACGCTCATTTAAAAAGAAAGGAAAACTTTTTCGCAGCAGCAATTATAAACATTTCATTTTTTACGCGTTTCGTTTCGTTTCGTTGCCATAAATGTCTTTTTCCTCCGTTATATTAATGACGCTCGAGTTTCAAGAATCGAGCACCTATTGATGTAAAGATCGGCGAAAACGACGAAAAATTAATTTCATCTCGAATGAAAAAATTTGTAAATTCGTATAGAAAAATATATAGGTCGATTTTATTCTAAATTAAAACCAAGCAAAACAACGACAATAAAAAAACACCGTCATGCAGCAGATTTCAAGAGAAAAAAGATTAACATTATATGGAAATAGTGTCACGATTCAACTAATAAAACTTCGTAATCATGGAAGGTAGTGCGCGCGTTTATTTAAAAAGCAACGAATAAATTACATAAGTAAATGCTGGCTGGTCTGGTACAGGGAAACATAAAAATGAAAAGAAAGCTCTTTTTCGCCGAGTAAAACTGTAAAAACTATTCCGAAGAGTTTATTTACAAAAAGAAAAGGAAGAAGAGCGGTAACAAAAATAAGAAGAAAAATCAAAGCAAAAAAGATACTTATTTTCTATCATTGAAGAGGTGTGTTCAACTTGCGGCCAGAGATAACGCTTGAAAAAGTTCTACTTTGTAAGTATGTGCGGTTGTATAAAGGAGAGGGCTTTATTATTGCAGTAATAAATGGACGCAGGCTTAACCTGTAACAGTTTTCAGTTTGAACACAGTTTATGAAAAAGTTTGTAATACCTGGGGCTTTAACGTTATCGTTATCCACTTTTTATAACGTATTCTCAACCTATGAAAAAGGTGGAAAGTTTTACACACGCTTTTTTTTCGCCCAACATAACTTTTATCATAAGTTAATATTTTCAAGACTTATTTCGCCACCAATAATGATACTTCGCAGAAATAGTTTTCAAATATTGATACTTATCTCCGACAATTTTATACTCGTAAGATCGGATGTAAAGAGCATGCATCAATAAAAAATTACTTCGCGAGTATGCGCAGACAAATTATCAACTTTTCAATGAAAATTACAGACATATTTTCGAGTATTCGTTTTATGAGAAAGAAGTCACTAAAATAACGACGTAACGTTGGTTGATTCAATTCAAAATTTCAGTGGGGTAAACTTTTTTCTTCTCTCGAAATAGCTTTTCAATAATTCAATAAAATCCACAAAACCATGTTCAAATTATGGACCCTGAAATCCCACCTCATAAATACATTTTCAATTAATAAAATCCAGAGTAGACAAACTAGACGTCAAGAAGCATTGTTGCAAGACAGAAAATATTTCATGTAAGATTGCAAGAAGTCTTCCATTCAAACAATCGTTTTTGCCATTTTTTTCATCGAAGATTGGTTTTATGGTATCAAACGTCTCATAACTTTATATTCCACATTAAATTATCTTCAATTTTCATCTAACACTTTTTTTTGTACAACCGACAGAGGAGAAGATAGGAGTACACAAAGAGTGTGAAGTTTTGAAGAACCCGTCTAAAACCGCAGCACTATGCATGAAATTGTTAAACTTTCCCTAAGCAATAATGTTACACGTAATGAGAACTTTTCACCCCCCCTCCTGTGTTTACAAACTCTTGATTCCAGAAAAAAACACAATGTTGGTTTGACTGTACAATATAAATAAACATTTGTCAAAGGAAATATTTCTTTTGAAATTCTCGCGATACCAGAAAATCAAAAAGACGTCTCAAGATTTTTGGAATAATCTTCCAAAATACATGAAAATGAAGAAAGGATGCTCGAGCAAAGAGCAGGGGAAATTTTTTGAAAAATCTTTTTCAAGAAGCAAAAAACGTTTATTTTCGAGCATTTAAAAAAACAAAAATAAAAATAAAACAGTGTTGGCTTTTAAAATATCTTGAGAGAGAGAGCAAAATTCACAAACTTTTACCAACCTGCAGTGCAAAGCCTTATCCTCACCACTTGGGCTGCTCTGACGCTAAATAAGGGTCTGGCCTTTTCCCTTGTGATCACATGATAAAATAGAGATATTTATTGTACGAAAAACCCTTTGATATTGTATCGAAAAATACAAGTTTTTAAGATCAATGTAACAATGTTTCTTTTTCAAAAAAAAAAAAAAAAAATTTAATAATAATAATAATAATAAATGAAACTCCACATACAGGGTGGCCCAGGATAAAACGCATTGCTTTTGAAAATGAAAAAAAAAAAAACACTTTGACCGCAAAAATCTCAAAAACTAGCCCCTCTAGAAAAAAACTAATGCATTGTTGAAGAAAGGAAATTTCAAGCTCTACAATTTTTATCCCTTGTATATTTTTCGTAGCACCCGTTTATGGGAAATTTACAGAGTCGATGTCGATGGTTTTGAAAATGAAGAAAAATGTATGCTTCGTAAATTTTCCATAAACTTGGATTTTTTGACCAAACTAAGGATGCTACGAAAAAAAAATACAAGATATGAAAATTGTAGTGCTTGAAATTCTCTCCCACCCCCCCCCCCCCCCCCCCCCCCCCAAAGTTGTTTCATTTTTGATGCATCAACTTTGTACACTTCTCATGAAAAACATGGATTTTCTGGTCATAAGTAAGGGTGCAACGAAAAAAATGCAAGGGATGAAAATTGTAGAGCTTGAAATTCTATTTCTTCTACGAGTTGATAGTTTTTTTCTAGAGAGCTTAGTTTTCAAGATTTCTGCAGTCCAGTGTTTTTTTTTCAAACCCAATGTCTGTTATTCTGGGCCACCCTGTATATTGATCTTGTATTAAGTTTTGACTTGTAAAATTTTTTTAAATTAAAAATAAAGACTCTTAAAAGCAGTTTAAGATGATTAATTCTCTCTGAAAATTTTCCCACGGGGAGAAGAGATATCTACAATGGGAAAATTTTCTATGAACTTTCTCTGAGAATTTCACAAAATAATTTCTGCTCTGACAAAAGTTTTTCAAACACCCATTTTGCCTAAAATAAAATAATTCGAATGCAAATTTTTTCAATAAAAACTGTCTGTAGATATTTTTATTCATTGGTGTCCTAAATCATGTATACATTGTAAACTTGGCAACCTGAGAAACAAAAATCAACACCCTACATACATAAGGAAAAAAGTGAACAATTGTACATCTATTTCCCATGTCTTGGCATTTCAATACGAGTACTTCTACTGAAAAAATTAAGATATTTTACAAGTAAAAAATAGGTACATATCATGTTACCTTCACCCAGCGTAAAATTTAATACATCCTTTTCGAAACTTTCCCCAAAACCCCCACATCGAAGCTACCCACAAATTGTGAAATCTTAGACTGCTATGTATACGCACATTTCCATCGGTATAAATTTCGAAGAAAAACATTCACCAATAAGTACACAAAACCTGACTTACGTGAAAAAGTAGGGGAAGAAAAAGGTTTGATTGTTGTAAAAATGTTACGAAATCCTTCGCCATCTTTTTCGGAAACATCTGCAATAATATCAATAAATTTTGTAAACTTTGATTTGGAAACTTTCTCGGAATTCGGTGTAAGTTTAAATCTCTCCCCAATTTAAGCCGTTTAACACCGATTTAAAAGTGTGCTTGTTTCCTCTTTCCTTTCTTCTTCATTTATGCGGAAATTCTCTGCGGGGATTCGTAAACTTAATGGTGATTTTCAAGTAAATGGAATTTTTTCAAATGCCTTTTAACGACTTTTAACAAGATTAATGCTTTCCAAATCGCGTACATGGCTGCATGGTTCGAATTAAATAGACTACAAAACGCTAAGGTTAAATCCGACGTTATATAATTTTGACAAAATTCATTACTTCCAAAACTACTTTATCGCTGCACAAATTTCACATCGTTAATAATTCTACGCTCGAATCCAATAAAAAATACACGTATTTTAATATGTATGTATCTCGTAACGAATTTTTATCAATGCTTTAATTCTCATTATAGAACTAATTTGTTATTTTAAATTACGAAATTTCTTAAACTTTTTCACATCTCATGTCATTTTTGATAGAATATGAAACCCTCTGTGTATTAAAGCTTCGAAACTTTATAGCAAAGGTCGAAAGAATCTTATTTATGAAAAATTTTATGAGCTATAGCATTTTTCAAAATACGAAGACAATATTTTTATATGTGCTTCTGCTCGTAGATAAACATACCAATTATTTATTGCTCATGGGTCATAAGCAGATAATAATAAAAAACAACCCAATGATGAATGGATATTCGATTTTGAAATTTTACTTTTTTCAGCCAAGTGTAGGTATAATTTGACAAATTATTGGAACCATTGGGCATTTGGATTGCTTTGGCTGGACATTTGGAATCATTTTCCTAGGTCATAAAGTGTAAGATTAAGGTAGAGTAGTTTGAACAACGTGACTGCGAAACATTGGGTACTTGGAATTGTTGGCTAGGTCAAGAAATGACCTTTACAGCATAGAAATCTAAAGCGTTCTTTGTCATTTTGTAAAATACACTTTATCACGCTGCAAAGAGTATTTTTCTGCATGAAAATGCAAGGTGTACTTTTCGAAAAGAAATTTACATTTTTTGTCGAGCAAAGTAAATACCTACACTTTGGTAGGACGACAATTTGTACGTACACTTGGCGAAGCCTTGTAGAAAATAAATAAATAATGCATACAAAGAAGTTGTTACATTCATTTTAGGAACCACCACGCTTATTTTAAAAGAAATATCGAAGCATGGCCGTTTAGCTGGAAGCGAAAAGGTTTTTCATATTTTCTTTATGTAATCAAGTAGATCTCGAGTACTCGAACCCGGAGCGCTGATTGCTTAAATGCTTAGCCAAGCATTCATAAAATTATTCCATTGATCCGTTTAATAAACTCAAACTTGCATTATTAAAGTTTCCGCTACGTTTTCTTTTTGTAATTTTCTTCGACCTGCTATTCCTTTGTTTATGCAATTAACTTTTTCATTTTACACTTCATCTTATAATCATTTCACCTTTTCAGCATCTCTCGTATATATAAGCAACATCCTTATACCTAAAAACAATGGTATACGCGGCAATCTGACGCGTCAATTTATGCAGCCTCTCTGTTTCTTAAATAATAAGTTGATTGCGTTCTGAATAAAGATGAAATTCGCACTGAACGGAAATAATAGTCCTATATATTTCGTTTCTTTTTTATTTTTAATACCAAGATTCGTCATTTCGTTTCAGTACAAAATATACCCGTACTACACGAGTACCTACGTTGCTTCTATATACCTACAGATAATAAAAATCGCATTTGCTTAATGCTAATAAGATATTCATTCTATCTCTGTATATCTTTTCCTAACCATGTAATTCACCAGGTTCGTATACGCGCTTGAAAATGAAATTTAATCTCTTTATTTCGTTCTGCTGCGTTAGATCTGTTTACTGGTGTAAGTGTAATAGTCGAAGGGAGACGTGTTTCACTTTTCGGTACCTCGCTCGCTTTATTTAATTATAAAATTAATTAAGTAATTGATTATTACATCCTTTAAAACTGATTAAATTTTCAAATGTTTGTTCTTTCTTTTGTTTCAATCAAAAACACAGTTATCTACACCAAGGTAGATATACAGACTTTACAGCTGCACACTGATTCAATATTAATGTTTCTTTATAACAGCTTAAGGGGAACAATTTCAAAAATACGATTAAATCAATTCGATAGAAAATATTTTCTTCAAAGGGCACGTTCGAGTATAAAAAATATTTTCAACTGCAGGGTGTTTCATAGCGGAGTGCCTCCTTCAGTCCGGGTAGTATGTAACCCATCCTGACTTCAAATACAAATTTTTGCCTATCTTTCGAATTGCTTTGGCAATTCATGTTTTTCTGAATAATTTTAGGAAAATTCGTCTAACAGTGTACATAATTTTGAATCTTAGTTCAGCAGTGAAATTAGACAAAAATATGGCTGTTACTCTCCGACAAAGTGAGGAAAAAGATTTTTTTTCACAAAGTTGTTTAGAATGTTGTATTTCTTAACATATATAAAATCCATGAAATTTCGAGCGGTGCTTCTCCCCCAAAATCTTTATTTTTGTTTACCAAAAGTGGGGGTTCACATCTATCTTCGTTTCATAATCAAAATACGGAAAAATATTTCAAACAAAAAATATTTAGAATTTAATTTTCTACAAAAAAGGTTATTATCAATTTTTCAGTAGGAGTGATAAAACTATCAGAAATTTGCTTGGAAGTTGGTATGTGGAACCAAGTTACATGACTTTGGCCGGTTAAAACTCACCAAGTAGCTATAGGTGTGCAGTAGGGAATTAAAATTCTTGGATTGCGCTGATTTTTTGATATGTTGTTCCTTTTGAGTAAAGAACTCTCCTTGAGAATTTTTGGGTCCCTAGGTCACTTAGAAGATCAGCGTCACCATGCACGGAAATTCAGATTGGAGATACTCTTGTTCTAAGGAAATGTCACCTCACATATATTGGGTGTCATCATTGATGATAAGTGCAGCTGGAAACCTCATACCTTCCACATAATTGAAAAAGCAAGAAGATACCTGCCTATACTTATCGTGATGTGCCATAATACCTTTGGGATACAGTATTTGATGGGCACGATGGATTATGTATAATGCAACAGTTGCTGCGGTTATCGGCTGCAGCAGTAGTGTTTTTGTGCATAAACTGGATCTCAGGGAGGTTACAGTCCGATTAAGAAGCCTGGAGCATCAAATGGCAATCAACATAGCCAGACTTTATTCTAGAACTAACAGAGATGCTGCCCTTATAATAGCCGCAGTCATCCCCTTGCAGTGGTCAGAGGATCCGCGGGAACCCTGCCTAGGAGCCCACAAATTCTCACAGAAAGTAAATATTTCAACGTGCATGATAAAAATTGAAAAATTTTCATAATTTTATAGCATATTTTCCCTTATAATTCAAAGGTTGGCAAATATACATACTTGCACTCCAAATGGACTGTCTATTTACTAGATTGAAAGAGGTACCTCAGCTATAAAACATTCTGCATACCATAAGTCTCACTGTACATCACGTATTGATATTTTATTCTCTAAATGCTGACAATAGATGAACGAGTAGGATACCTATTCATATTTGGATACTTCATTGTCCGCCGGTTTATATATTTTTGTGATTAGTACTGCTCGCCAAATACCTACGTATAAATGTTCGACAAACAAAAGCCTCGCAGGAGTATTTTGCAAACCCAAACAATCTGGGTTCATAAAAGCAAATTTTTATACGTATTTTTTTTTATTCCCTAGCCGTATTGAGGACTGTTATTGTTATCATCGTCATAATCATCCATTCATGCGAGAGAAATCGTTCATTAAAATTCTTCATTTGATTGCTTTGAGAAAAGAAACTGTCATTTGCATACTGCAAAATGTTGGTATATATACGTAAATAAGTTAATCACGTATTTGTTGCTGCTGTTTTTCGAAACACTACAAGCAACGATGTGCTTTGAACTATTACACGAATTGCTATTTCGAGATCAGAAACTCGTATGTTTCCACTTGAATGATTAATTTAAAAAAGTGTAGTTTCAGTATGAATGTATCTTGACTGTGGATTTAGCAAAAAACCTTCGCTGCACGTGCCGATATTTCGGTGGATAGATATAGAAATGGAATAAATTAGGACAAGGATCGGTCTTATTCCACTTATTTTGAATTAAACAATAATACGTAATTAAGAAATTCTACGCGGTGAAATTTATGAAGTGCACAACTTATCTGTTTGAAAACAGATATGCCAAATTATCTGTGATGGAAATTTTGAGACTTGTAGGAAGGGAGGGGGTCCAGAGTCCTGAAATATAATTGGCAAGCAATTCAGGACATTAAATTGGTACCTACGAATGAAGAATAAAAACTGAACAAAAAAACTTAGATAAATATTGACAAAACTAGGTATTTCCAGATTAATTTCATACGTTATCGAAAAAGATCGATTCGAACGTTTCAGGCACGTTGTCACTTCTGAACGGATTCGTTATTAATGTTAAAATAGGGAGCGAAGTTCTACGATACCGAAGCCATTCGCTAACACTAAATACTCGAAATTTCACTCGCAAACCAACACAAAACTACCATCTGATTTGGCAAATATCATTAACAAAAGCTTATTAATGTGGATATTAACGGGCATGTTGTGCTTATCAAAAAGTAACGGCGGTAACGCCAAACGGTAGCGAGGGTTATTATTCGGCTTATCGGATCGCGATGTGTTGGAACCAGGATATACTACGGTCGAAATTAAAATCCTGCTTTTTCTTCGTGTTCAAGTGTCGCGGCGAGTGTATTTGAAGAGCGACTATGTTTAGCACTAACTCTAGTTTAGATAAATTCGTCGATAATCCTCGCATTTATTAATTAAGAGGGTATTTTTTTCGTACTTTTGTTCGCAGTGGTGGTTAAAATGTGGTTAGGGGACGTGTCACATTCATGATGAAGTAATTACCCACAATTTTTTTGTTTTAATCAAAATTGTTCAATTTTAATTTTTTTATATATTTAAAAAATTTTTAAATCCACCCTTAAAATGTTGGTTCAAGTCAGAGACCGAAAACATTTTCCACGGTCGCGGTCTTTTGACATCACTCACAACTTTTTTTCAATCCACTCTCAACTTTCCAAAAAAAAAGAAGCAAAATGCAACCCACCCTAGGTTTTACTTATCTACTTTATAAGCATTCAAAGAAAAGAGGGGTTCACAAGTGTTCACATATGAGACATTTCGAAAGGGGGAAGGAAGTAAAAATTGTTTTGGAATCTAGGATGTGTCAAAATTTCCATAGATGCACTCTCCCTCCTCTGAAATTGTAATTCACATTTTTTTTATCCTGTATATTTTGATGAGTGTTCTTGCGCCACCCGTCAACTTTTCTAAAAAAATGAAATGCGTACTCAAATAGTAAGGTATAAGCAAAAAACAACAAGAAATTCACTTTGGGTCCACTTTCAAGGACATGTCAAGAGAGGGGAGAGGTCCGAGAACTGTTTAGTGATTAATCAAGAATTCAAGACAGCAAAAGAAACATTTAAAAATCAAAAAGTCTTTGCTCATCCAAAATGCAATTTTCTGCGTTTTGTGAATTGAATTTTCAAAAATTCGCAAGAAATAAAACAAATCAACTGAGGCAGCTACAAACTTGGTTACGGTTTTTTTTACATGCTCTTTGGTTAAACCGGAGGATTGAAAAGGATCCTTGAGAGACAATTTTAATTTTTTTTAAATGCGGTTTAGGTTTTGTTCAATTTTTTTTTCAAATTTCAAGTGGAAATTGGCAGAGAAAAAATTTAATGAATATATAAAATTTTTGTCGAGTCTGTTTGAGATACTTACGAATTGTGCTAAGATTCCTTTCTTTCAACCACATCAGTAATTACTTCAACAAAAAAACTTCATCTTCTTATATTACTCGTAGTATACGAGTAAATACGAGTATTTTTATGTACCAAACTGATATTCCATACCATTATGAATAATTAAAACAGAGCAACAGATCCCAGCAATATTTTGAATACGGATAAGGTGCGTTTATGAATTTTAAAATAATTTTCATACATATTTTCAAGGTACAAAATTACACCATTATCCAGCACAAAATATGACCATTTCGGTTAAATTATCCGCCATATAAAATGCCATCCCAGCGAAATAAAATTTCCTATCGAGGGTCACGCGTATGTGCAAAAATTATACAATTATATGTAGTTTATTGTGATCGTATATCACGTGCGACAACCAGCTATATATGTAATAAGTATTGTATATCCGAACAAAATTTTCAACATAAAACCATAACGCCATTCGTGCAGTTTCGAATGATTGTTTTTAGTCGATAACACGCTTCACCGCTCCTTGAACTAATAATAATCAAGAGAGGGCTCGAAAATTAATTTTATTGTCAAGGCGCCGCAGAAATGCTTTCCAGAATAATTTAATCTTCTTGTTATAGCTTATACTGGTTAATGTGATTTTAAAGCTGTGAAAGTTTATTACCGAGAAGTAGAGGGAAGGTTTTTTGCTGAAAAAATTCATTTTGCTCGCCTAACCGAGCGCGCAAATGTTAGTTGCGACAAAAACGTTTTTTTTTTCTTCTTTTTCAAAGACTCTCTACGAATATACATAATTAATTAAGTCGTATATCGTCGCCTCGTTGCTCTTCTTTTTGCGGTTATATAATTTTTAATTGCTTACAACTGTTATATACGTTGGTTATTATCTCCATCCCTTGGAAAAAAAACAGCCCTAGTTTGCAAGTTACATTCCAATACTTTGTAGTTTAATAATGCAACATCCTTTAACTAACAAATCGTAAAATTGAAGGCGTTTCGTAATTTTTTTCTTTGCTGGGTAATTTTTATTAGGTACTTCAACATACCCAAGAATTTTATGATACTTTACTACGAGTATTTTTGTATCTTTTTCAGATGAGCATGAATTTTTCGATTCTTATTTTAAGCTATGTTTCGAATTTTAGTATAAGATATGCTTTTGCGATGACCAAACCTGCAAAAAGGCACGAAAATCCGTCACGTTGACTTTTACACATTTTGTCGGACTTTTTTCTACTTTTCCCACATTTTGTGCTGACTTTGAGACATTTTATCAGACTTTTTTGAATTTGGAAAATTTTTCAGATTTTCATTCACGTTCTTCAACTTTGAAAATTTCAGAGATTATGCAGATTTTTAGACATTTTGTCAGACAAAAACTTCAGATTTTTTGGATTTGAAAACTTTTTAAAATCAACTGAACTGTCCAACATTTTGTCATGAACATATTCTGGAAAATTTCAGAGATCACGCAAACTTTCAGACGTTTTTTCAAACTATTTTAGACTTTCTGGAATTGAAAATTTTTTCAGATTTCTAACGATTTTTTGGATTTGGAAAATTTCGGAAATTCTTACTTTTTCTATTTTGAAAAATTTTATCAAGGGTCAGTTGACTTTTGAAATTGGAAAATTTTAGATTATTTCAAAATTGGACTTTTAGACATTTCATGAGACATGATAACATTGTGTCTGATTATTTGAAGTTATAATTAGATAAAATAAGATATTTAGTCAGACTGGAGTGTGCACTTCAGTTTGACATAGCAAAAAGAGCAAAATCATATCCTATGTTTTACACTTTCATGGATAGTATGGAAATAGAATTAACCCAGGGAATCCAGGGGTGCTTTTTCTATACGTGTATAATCTTCGAAATTTCAACCAATTCGTTGTCTTAAACATAAAACAATTGATTAATTTATCGAGACAATAGCATACTATTTAGAATTTGAACAACATATTCAGAAATAAATTACTACTCGTACTAAATTCGTCAATAGAGTTATTCTTAACGAGGTACGTACCTAATACGTATCAACAATAAACTTGATAACCGTTATATACACTAAATGTATAACGAAATTTACCTATTCTAAAGTCAGCGACAATTTTCAGTAAGTACCTATCCTTAATTAATCTTCAATTGAGCTACAGCTACGAGCGCTACAAGAACAATAATTGTATTTGTATATTTTTAGAATAGTTGGAAACGTATAAAGAACCAAACGAGCTTCGAGCGAAACAACTAAATACACGATAAACTTGGTAAAACTACTCGTATTACGTACGATCAAATATTCGACATTTTTGCATTCGTTTTCGCAGTCAATTTTCGGGTAGAATTTGGGTATTTGCCATTTATTCGTGTTATTCAATTCGCCAAACATATAAGCACTTGCTCGTACAGTAAATTCGGATATACATACGTAGATATGTAGTAAGGAGAGGGGGGGGGAGTATACGTTATACTAGTGTGAATTAGACAACCTTAGGGGTAAAAATGGTATCGTAAAATTGAAATGCAATTTCACCACTGAATTCATAAGTTTCGCACCGTACATGCAGCTTAATTCACAGTTCGTTTTTTTTTTTTTAATATTCTTATTTTCATATACGTAGGTACGTTCTACGCAGATATTTTGTACTTGTGGTAAAATATTCATGCTCGGGATAGTCGAGTATAGGTATATGCGAATGGAAATCTGGCGTTTTTCCAAAACGATTATACTGGCATGGTTGTTATATTTTTTGTCATGTTTATATAAGCCGCATATCGTGAGATCGTCGGTCGCATTTTCTTTTTAAATACCTTCGACGACTGCCAAACGCGTTCATCGAACGCAATGGTTTGAATGAAATTCGAAACTTCTGCGCCCCTTTGCTTTCACAATCGAATATTTACCAAAAACTTCGAAATGAAAATGATTTATCGTGACGCAAATACGTTTTTAAGACATATTTCACTCCGGATAAATCTTCTTTTATGCATATAACTATATTCCATGTTCACCTTTCAACGTTCAACATAACATTGTTCGATGTTTTTTCCCTGCTTGAATACCGTCAATACGTGCATGGCACATACATATTGTTATCGATTGTTCAATGCAGCAAACTTACCGACAGTATATTAATTTGTTGAAATGTTAACGCAGTGTAGCTGTTGTTGGTGTGGTATGGGCTCAACCAGATGCCAAAAATTACTTAAAGAAAGGGTATTTTGGTGTAATTTGTTTAGTTTTTCCTCTCAAAATATCATTCGTTTGTTTGCATTAAAAAATAATTCGTACGACAATATGACACTTTTCTAAGACAAATATGATCGGAGTCGGACACCCCCCTCCCTTGAGAAAATTACAAAAATAAACGGTAAACAAATTCAAAGTACAATTTTCAAAAGATAAAAAAAACATTAAAAATTGAAAACTTTTCAAAATTTTGGAATTCTCAGTTCAGGAATATCAGGACCCATATAATTTCATTTATGACCTTTGAAAGGAATTTCAGCATTAATATGATTTAGACAACACATTTTCCCAAGAAATAAATAAATTCTTTTGGAAGGAGACTGGAAATATAATTTTTTACAGATATTGCTAGAAATGGGTAGATAGATACCTACCTACTTACATCGAAAGATCACATGTTTTCTTTGGTGTAAAGTTTTGGAATTTTTGAAATTAACGACTTTTCTCATTAAATTGCTGAAAGTAGTCCTTAATCGGAGTAAGGTCAAAAGAGACTTGAAATGTAAATTTTGATGTACCCCCCCCCCCCCCCCCCCCCCCCCCAATTATCACCTTTCCATCACCCATTCCAGAATTATCTATCATACAGCCTAAAATTCAAAAAATTAAACAGCCCAAAAATTTTGTTCGATCTTTTAAAATATTCTTCACTCGAAAAACTCAAGAAAAAATAAGCTTAAATTAGAAAATATGTAGTTATCAATTAGTTGAAAAAAAATTCCATAAATGCACATTGCATCCACATAATTTCTAAAAATTTCAAAATTTTTAGACCACCCCTACAAAATTATCAAATATTATTCCGGAATCCAAATTCTACAAAATCAATAAAAATTTTGAAGCATTAAAAACCTGCAGGAATGATTTAATTTTTGAAAAAAGAAAATATCTTCCTTCAATTACCTGATAAAAGAAAGGATTTGGTTCGGTTAGACCCTTTTTGAAAATTTCAATCAAACTGAAATTCCTCTACCTAATCTTGCGAAACTTGACATATGTCAGTATTTTTTCTTCTTTGAAAAAAATGCATATTAAGAGGCAAGAAAAAAAAAAAGTCAAGTTCATCCAATAACAATTTTTGTCTGACAAAATGTCTTAAAGTCAGCGAAATTTCAGAATTTTTTGCCAATTTCAAAATATATCGTTTGAAATCTCAAAAAAATTTCAAGTGTAAAAAGTTTAATGTCTGATAAAATGTCTAAAAGTAATTTTTTCAAGATTAAAAAGTCAGAATCTCTGAAATTTTCTAAGTCCAAAAAGTCTAATTTAAAACAATTAGTCTAAAAGTCATCCTGATGGAATTTCGTTACATTTTTCGCGGATTTACTCCAAAGTAAGAGCATATCCTTATGTTAATTTAGGTAGTTTTCCCAGTATTGATCTTTTGATTTTTTTTGCAATTTTTGGAGTTTTATGCATTATTTGTAGTTTTTTTGTGGACAGGTGAGGAAACAAAATTAAGTTATCTCCCACATAACATCAAATATGTATAAAGACGTTGAAAACTGGTTCAAAAATACAAAGTTTCTCGATTTTGCTGAAATTGCAACACGTGATGAATCTCAGAAAAGGTTGTGGGTTCCTAAAATGGCATCATTTGATTTGAGTATTTCAAAAGAAAATTAGAAAAAACGAAATTGGTCCAAATTTAGGTTAATGGTGTATGGAAAAATCAGTTTTTCAAGTTTTTTGAAGGTCTTCCATTCGTATAGAAAATTCTAAAAAAAATATATGTCGTAGGTACATAAGGGTATGGTGCTTAATATATATTTTTATTTTTTTGGCACCTCTGAAGAAGCATGGCGATATTTCGCGTTGAAACCTTAATATACGTATTTTCATAGCAAAGAACATACTAAAAAAAAAAAAAAATTTCCAGAAATGGCCCTTAGTCGGGCCCATCATCTCTAAAAATCTGAAAAAAATCGGTTGAGAATTGTACAAAATAAAAAATTATAACGAAAAAACGCATTCCACCTCCCTGGAGAGGGCAGGATGGGAGTGAGGTAGGGGCCTAAAATATTATCACGGAAGTTTTAAACCATGAAGACCAACTTCCAATAATTAGTTTCAAAATTTCCGCTGAGAGCTGTGAGAGTCTACAACTGCTTAAATAAAAATCACTAAAAATATAGAAAAAAATAGAAATTTGTTAAAATGTCGTTGAAATCATTTGAAAGATGTCAAAAGTAGTATTCTAAATGCTGAAAAAATTAATTAAAATGCAGGTACCTACTGAATTGAAATTTCTTTATTGATTTAGGAAACAACTTTTCTGGTATTTCCAAATATTTTACGTTGATTCTCGATGAGATGATCGTAAAAATTCAAATTTTGAATTTAAAAATTTTTTTGTAATACTCGTAAATAGGTATTTTACATAATTTCAGTGATGTTTTATTAATTGCATTGTGAAACATTTTTTTACTCTATTTTCACAAAATTTTAACAATTTTGTGATATTTTTATCAATTTTCGGTTGTTTTACACAAATTTATTGATATCTACTTATTTAAATGCATTAATTTTTATGTGATTTTCAACAATACAATTTTTGTTGCACTCACCCGTATTTTTATATTATTTTGACATTTGTACGCCTTTTTAATGAATTTTATGAAATTTTCAAGTAATCTTTTAATGTTATTTTTACAGCTTGAAGTATGTTGTGTATGTTATGTACTAATACATACTCGTACACAATATTTTAATTAATTAAATCATAAAAATTTTGAAATGCATTTGAGAGGTACTCAGAATTCTAGGATGGACTTTTTAAATGAGATCAAATATTTCACGATATCTTTTGGCTTTTATCAATCCATCGTAAATTTCTATAGACGCTGCCGAACTCATCGAATATTAATTACGTAAAATAATTCGAAGCATGCGACGAGTACAATATCGTCACCGCGAAAATCGATAACTTATGAAAAAAGTTTTAATTTATTAAGATTAATGAGATGATTTATTTGTGCATTACAAGTTGGAAATTAATTTTCGCTTTTTTCGGGGGGAGAGGTATAAGGGTACTAATTAAAAATGACATCTTGTTTTTACCATCTTTGACGGTAATTTCAGAGTTGAGAGAAACTTCTCTCTAGTTAGTCAATCAACAAGTAGTCGTTGCGAATAAAATATTCAAAATACTAATGGAAAAACTGAAAAAGCGACGATAATTATGTTACTCTCCATCACGAGAAGTACATTTTCAAACGGGCCTTATCAAACATGCTTTTATTTACGCGTATAAACCGTCCCGTCGCGTCGTTCTTTCGGGTTATATGCTCATCGTAAACGTTCGCCGCTTTTCCAAGTTATTCGTTGTTTTTTTTACTCGTCGTAGTTCACTCCTACGTCAAATTTTACGTAACTTTCCATTTCCATCGCGGCGACATTTCGCGTTAAAACCAAACTCCCTTATTTTTCAGCACGCAACACCCTTTAACGCTATATAAAAGATGGGTTTTAGTGAAAAGAGACATCACACGAGTAATTTAGGTAAAGGTACTTTGGTTTACAAATTTTTATTTCCGAATTCGCCGATCGAAGGTTTACTCGCAGATTTTGCGTTACAGAGAATTTCGAATAGATATATTTTGAGAACACGCGAATTCGCAGCCAGAACATGAATAATATACCGAAATCGGTATCCGGCGAAGAACAAGAATAGAAAACGAGCTGGAATTTGGTAAATGATAGTTTGGTAGAAAGATTCAAAAACAGGATGAAAATAAACGCGACAAAAAAAAAAAGGAAGCAGGAAATTCGCTACAATCACTACAACTTTTATTTTCCCAGTAACGACATCATCAACGTACGAATCAAGAAAACACTATTCGCATTTAAATATAGCGATAGATAATCCCAAGGGGTGCGAAAGTTCATTGGCGAAAACTAAGAAAAATAAAATCAAGAACGAAACTATACGAGGTTCAACTACCGAGATTTATTTTAATAAGTTCGACTTTCGGGGAATTCTCGAGATTAAAAATTATTCGACGTTCTCGATATTTCATTATTTTATTTGTAGGTTTTTTGAACTTTGGTTGTAAAATAAGGCTATACCGTAAACAATATTATACTTTTAACTTGTATTCGAATACATTATTGGGCGGCAATGAAGGCGAAATCATTTCGTCGTTAGGTATTTTAAAACTAATTTCGATGTGCTTTTCTTCAAACTTGGGTAAATCTTTTTCAACGTTATCGTTTTCGTTGGCTCAGTCTAAAAGCTAAACTTTTAGTAGATACTTAATCGAAATAATGAATTAATTTTCGAAACTGCCGCGGTGTTTTTTTTATTGCGAAAAAACTCGACTACAAACTGGAAATTTTCGCTTTTTAAAAAGATGAAAATTATTCCTCTACACTTGCTCGGTACGGTTTAAATTGAAACGCCACAGAAAAAGCAATAAACGAGTAGTAAGGTAGGTATAAGTAAATCGTGTAAATATTTTTCTTCGTATTCTGTAAATTCGAGAAGCGGAAAATGAGCACGAAAAACTACTGTATCGACTCGATTAAACGAAAACCATAAAATAATTAATTTGGAAAGCTTTTTGCGCGAACCCCATACATAAAAAGTACCTTTAGTTTTTTTTCTTCATTCTTTTCAATATATAAGGAATCCAATGAGGAAAATCTCTCAATGTGAAAATCTGTGTTTTTGCAATTTCATTTGGAAAAATTTTTATCAAAATGACGGCGCGACCGAAAATAAAAGAAAAAAATCCGAGCGTTTTACGAAATTATTCCTTCTTGATTATGAAAAGATTTTCATAACGAATGGAGAGCGATGCTGTTCAAATAAATGAGTAGAAAAAAAGAAAAAACAGAAGAACAAGAAAGAAATTTAATTAAATGAAATTAAAATGCTCTCATACCAAGTTTAATCTAAACATACGATATAACGGTAAGTATTTATGTTCCGGATATTCGCGTCGAGTTGCAAAAAAAATTATTTCATCAAACCTTTTCCAACTATCTTTTTTTTTGCAGTAGAGATTTGTACCTACGGGTTTCATTAAATGCATTAGTTGAATAACTGACAGAAAGTAAGAACTATAGAGATTGATGTCTTAGAATTTATTCTTAACAACTATGCATGTGTATTGCGTATAAAATAAAATTTCCAATCAGATATTTCAATTCGTTGATAATACGTAGCATTAAAAAAAGTTTTCTTTTAGACAGAGAAAATAAGCTTTGAAATCGTCGTATACGATTATATGACCTAGTCTAGATCTGTTGCTAATATAACTTTTGATGAAATGTTGAAGAGTACTATAAAAAATTTTCAAGTACCAAAGATTTAATGGGTAACCAAATTCGAGTGTTCGATTTAAATTACTATGAGAAGTATGTTTATCGAGGTATTTTAACCTACTGAATACAAATTCGGGGATAGATTTTTCATTCGCCCATTTCATCCCACATAAATGTCCCAAAATTGGAAAAATTTCAGGCGAAAAAATAAATTTTGAAATTTACGTAGAATGATTATACGTACTTAATTGTACATTGAAGAGTAATTTAACCTACTAAACACGAATCTGAGACTGGCTTTTCCATTTGGCCATTTCTTTTTTTTTTTAATTTGTCATTTTCAATTTTAAGTCTAGTTTTTCGAGAAAGGAAATCAGGCGAGACAAAAATTAATTGCAGATTCGTGTTCTACGATCTTAAATTAATCGTAATTTGATATATTTTCGATTCTGAAATTTTCAAGTTCAATTTCTTAGTTATGTGCAAAAATTCGCGTAATTTTCACGTTCTTAACTTTAATTAGAGCTAAATTGTTTCAATTTTGTTACAGTGAAATCTAAATAGAAATTCCTTAAATTTTTTCAACAAAAAATTCATGTTGGGAACACATTTTCTATGATACTTTTACTCGTACTGACTTGAAAAGTGATTTTATCAAACGACCAAGCAGTAAAACACGAGAGAGTGGAGACTTTTGAGCATCCGACGATGTTTTTGTAGTTTCTTTCTTTTGTTTGAAAAACTGATACCTACTTCAATGTACTCTTTAAACTTGAATCAGTAGAAATTCACTCAACAATCAGTGAAAAACTACTGATTCAATCATCAACCAACTATTTTCATTTATTGAATCAGTAATTTTTGCCATAATTATTGCAATTTCAATCAGTAAAAAACATCCTTCCACTCCTGGATATTTCTATTTCCATACTGCCCGTGAAAGTATAAAACATAGAATATGTTTTTGCTCTTTCTGCTATGCCAAAGTCAAACTGAACTACACATTCCAATCTGACATAATGTCTGATTTTATCTAATTTTAAATTCAAAGAGTCGGACACAATGTTATCATGTCTCGTGAAATATCTAACAGTCAAATTTAGAAATAATCTAAATTTTTTCAAAATCGTAAGTCAGCTGACAACTTGATAAAATTTTTCAAAATCGAAAAAGTCAGAATTTCTGAAATTTTCTTAGTCCAAAAAATCGTTTGAAACCTAATGCAGAAAGTCTAAATTAGCCTAACAAAATGTCTGAAAGTCAGCGTGATCTTTGAAATTTTCTAACTCCAAGAAGTCTTTATGACAAAATGCCGAAAAGTTTCCCTGATTTCTAAAATTTTCCAAATCCATAAAGTTTAAAGTATTTGTTTGACAAAATGTCTAAAAGTCGGCATTATCCTTGTAAATTTCCAAGCCCAAAAAAGTCAGACAAAATATCTAAAATTCAGCGTGACGGAATTTTGTTCCGTTTTTTGCAGGTTTGGTAGTCGATGCTAATATATTTTCCCCCTGATTAAATCAATGAAAATTGTTGAATTATCAGTAATCATGACAAAATTACTGATTCAATAAATGGAAATTATTCAATGATAATGGAATCAGAATTATTCATTGATTTTTCTGTGAAATTTCATTGATTCAATAAAGCTATTTTGTTTATTTCGCCGGGAAAACGACGAAAATTCACTGATTTAAATTTGAATAGCATGTATCTACTTATAGGAATGTGCCAGGGTCACAGAAAAATCACTTAATCTTACAATTGCTAAAATGAGGGAAATCTCAACTTCAAGTTGACAGTTGAAGATCAAAAAAAGTTTCACGAGAATAAAAATAGCAAGTCAATGAAAATATGCAAATTTTATTATCGATTTCTAAAAATATTTCTGTAAATCAGATTTTGTCAGATTTTTTTGGGCTTTGAAAATTTCAGAGATAATGCTGACTTTTGGACATTTTGTCAGAGTTTTTTAGACTTCGAAAATTTTTAAGAATTCAAATGAATTTTTGGAATTGGAAAATTTCCACTTTATAGACTTGGATAATTTCAAAAAAAGTTCAAATCAGAATATTGTCAGACAGGTTTTTACTTGACGCCAAATTTTAGATATTTTGTAAGACTTTTTTGGATTTGAAAAAATTATCAAATATTGATTCATTTTTTGGACTTATAAGTTTTTTCAGAATTCAAATGACTTTTTGACTTTAAAAAATTTCAAGAAAATTTCAAATATCTTGACTTTATGTACTTAAAAAATTGCAATAAAAGTATATGCATAAAACGAACACGAGAGATCTGCAAATAATACTTACATTTGAAAAAAGATTTATCCACTCCAATGAGCAAAAGCAATTCTATGTTTTATAGTTTCATGGGTAGTGTGGAAATGACAGGGACTTTTTTGTATGCATATTTTTCTACTTTTTTTCAGAACTAACCACATTTTTGAAAACTAGTGACAGATTTCCGAAAATTTCAGCATTCGCACTTTTCATTTTACCTCAAATCAACCTTGAAAAAATCACGATTATACTACAACCTGAAAATCTCGGATTATTCAATAAAACTTCATTAACTCTGACATTTTGATAAAAAATCGAAACAATTTTTTTTTTATTCAAACATTTTTCACCAAAGTTATTAACACAAACCCAGAGCCTGAAAACAAAATTCCACGCTAAACCAACAAATAGGAAAGGCCTTCATTTCATCCAAACGCAGTATAATGAAACTAATGAAAACAAATTATGCATAGTTTATCGCCAAAAATTGAAACATTTACAACAAATTTATACCAATAGTAAAATTGTAGAAAATTAATTTCGCAACAAGAATCGAATTATTAAAATTGTATATTTTCCATAGAGAATGTTCAACTACCGGAGGCGAAATTTACGACATTACCCATAGTTTTCGAATTTTCAATTAAAGATACATCTTTTCAACGCCCAGCACCGTAAAACAGTATCTCTTAATTAACTCTTATATAGAGAGCTTTCATTGAAACTTTTGTTGACTTTGTTAAACGAGCAGCTCGAGTTGGATGTTTGGAAAAAGCCTTAAGCTTTTGAAAAACTTTTAAAATATACCGCAGATTAATATCTGTTCGTAAAGTTTGTTTTAAATTCTTCAGTATTTTGTTATACCTTTTGGAAAAATCTAATAAACTGTCATTTTCGACATTCCAAAAGTGTCAAATGATCAAAATTTTCAGCTTTTGCTAATTACTAAGATTAAACTTTGGCCACTTTGTTGGCGAATTTCAAGTTAAAGATATCCACGTCTAAAGTACACCAACCCTTGAAATAGTTTTTTTTCCACTTTAGTTTTTTTAAAAACTTATCAAACTTAATAAAAACCCAATTTACTGAATAAATGAGAATAATTGCTTCGAGACGATGGTACTTTCATCGGATGGATTTTCTGTAAGCTTACCCTTCAGATTGAAATTTCAACTCGGTTATTTCATTTATTGGAAAACATTCCACATATATCTAAATAAGGAAAAATTCCATACCCTACATGAACTAGTATCCAATCTACAAAAAAATTAATTCCTTAGTTCATCTTTGCTTTCGTTTACATTTTACGTCTCGAAATCTAAATTCAATCCCCTCGGGTATTTTTAAACGTATCCAAAAAAAAAATCAAACGACAGAACGAATGCATTAATTTTCCACCGACTCTGGATTTTGATAAAGTAAACTGGGGAAAAATTAAGCAACTGCTAGAGGCTGTAGAAAGTTGAAAACGATGGAAATTGGTCCAGGAAGTCGATATCTATTAAAGCAGTAAACAAATGAATGCCAGAGTGGAAATATTTATTGACAGTTTCATTAAAAACTCTACTCTAATTTTGTACAAAATGCTAATTTCCAGCAAATTAACGGTATTAAAATATGTACATGCGAAAATCATCAATTGAAATTTAAATACGGCATACAAAATTGCAGAATTTACAATGAAAATTAGCTTTATTACGGCGTAAACTTTTTCTCACAAAACTAGCAGTTTTGACTTGGCGAAATGAAACGCATAAATTTACACGTTAAAACGCATTCCAATTATGGCCTGAAATTAGAAATTCCTTATTTGGAATATTTTTAATAAACAGTGTCGGTCAAGTTGCGATAAGTAAAATTTTTCTAATTGTATGTAAAGTAGGCTAATTTTTTAACCCCATTCTTTGTAAATTAAATAACAGGATTGTCTTTATTGAAAAATAAAAAAGAATAGAAATTTAGCTGACCGATGCGAGAGTTGAAAATAACATCGATTTGTAAAAACATCGCTTATCAATTTAATTAAAAAACTTCAAATGAATATGGAACCCCTCCTTTTCATCATTTTCTTTATATTCCGTTCTTAGTTAAAGATACGGGAAGAAAACTCGAGAAAAACAACGAAGCGAAAAACATTTCCAACATTATTTCGGTATCATTTACTTATTGGTAGAGAAAAATCGAGAGAAAAATATCAATGTAAATATTGAACCAGTTCTCGTTGTAGCATTTTTTTCAAAATAAAAATCATCTCGCGGGGTCGTAACTAATCAAAATAAGTAAAGCTTTATTAACTGAAATTGGCAGGATTTTAGAGACTATTTTTTGATTACATTTTGTTGACAATCGAATTAAGTTATATTCGAGGGTACTTTTCGGTTGATTTTTTTAATAAAATTCTACCAGCAGAAGTAAAACGTTGACATTTTCATTTCGAGGGTCAACATCCGCAAAGGTTGCAGGAAAGAATTAAAATTCAGAACAAATTTCACGAAAAAAACGCTTTCTTTTTACCCATTTTTTTCACTATAAAAAAGTAGGAAATAAATCAACCGGCATAAAGGTTATTTATTATTCATAATGGAAGAAAATGTAGCACGAATGTGTTTCGCATTAACAATAGCAAATTAAATATCAAGACTCCTACATCTAATAAGTAGGTACCTCAACCTATGCAGTCAATTAGGAATATTGAATTATAATAAAATAAGAATTTAGTACGCAACGAGACGTTTATCTTTAGACAACCTCACGAAGAAAAAATCTCTAAACGGTCGTTAAGCAAAAAACGTCAAACAGGTATAGCTAAGGTAGACTTGGCTGATACTTTAAATCCGATTTGTTGGATAAGCTATTAATCATCTAAGCACACGAACCCCTATCAAGCTATAAGATGTACGAAGGAAGCTGTAAGAGGTAAAGAATGATACTGCGGTCGTTTCCACAAAATGATTTTGTTCGGAACGAAGAATTCAAGCGAAGTTGTAGTTTGTAGGGATACTGACAACACAAATACTAGTAGGTACTTTAAAAGTTTTACATCTTATTCTTCGGAAAACATGAGGTTTCATTTCCGGGTACCCGTCGATAATTTCGTTATAAATGTCTGATACATAATTAGCGAAAGTTTTCCACTCAAGTGTCGATAAACGTGTGGCTAGATTGTTTTTGTTTTAATAACATCACATCTAATAAGGCTTTTCTATATAAGGCTGTATTGGCTGATCCTAATGAAATTGCTGAATCATGTTTGGCGGAAATAATCGGTCAATATTCGAGTTTCAATAACGATAGACGTTCGTAGAACTTTATTTAATTAAAATTACCTTTATCGAAAAGCTTTGAAATTAATTATCTTTCAAAAGAGAGAAGTCTTGTTTTTCACAGGATTCCTATTCTCACGTTTATGATCGTTATCGAACGTAGTGTACAACAAAAAAGCAAAAATTCAAGGAATTTTAAAGGTATGCGAGCTCGTTTTAAAAATACAACCGATAGGCTGTCGTCCTGCATAAAAGGTACCTACTGATATCCAGCAGATTCTTATCGTAGTTCATCGAGCAGCAATATATACAAAATAGGAGCTTTCATCTTATAGATTGTTTCTCGAATTCGTATAAAAATTTACATCTTTTAGCTAATCAACTAATGAATAAATTTACGAGTATGTGTAAATACGAGTAGGTACCTATTTAGTATATTCGCCATTCAAATATTCCTATTCAATAAAGTCGAAAATTAAATGAAAATTTATTCGAAGGTAAGTATTAAAAGATGTGATGTAAATGACATTCAATTCACTACCTACATTTTGAAGCTTTGAGAATAAATCACGATGTCTTATTAATGTAAAATCTTTTTGTTTACTTAGCCTATTCGTTATAGCAATTATAATATTTAATATATGTATACGTATACTTTATGTGTAAATAATATTATTCAGAGAAAAATGTCGAATACCAAACACAGCTATGATGATAATACATTTTTCTAGTTTGAGTGATTACTTTTATACCATATGTATTCATTTATATTTTATGTTCCAACAGAAATAATGCTACAAAGTATGAAATTTTTAACTTTTCCCAAGGGAAAATTATATGTTCGATAATTTTAGACGCTTCCATAAAATGATACCTACGTAACTTATTGGCCAAATGGGAAGATATTTACTTAATGGTTGCCTATTGATTCTTTCGAATATGTACGTAGTTCGATGAGATCGAAAATTCTATCAAATGAAAATTTAAAAATGATATGCTTTTAGGCCTTCCATATTCAAGTATTGAAAATTGTTTACAATATTCAGGTAGCATATGTTACAATTTATCAGTTGAACTTCCAAAGTATACTTGTAGTTGACATGCCTACTCGCGTAAACTGAAAATTTTCCAAAAAATAACTTTTTTTAGAAAAGAGAATCACCTTAACAATATTTTTGTGCGTGATTAAGAAATTACCTACTTCAAATGGTTTTTGGGGGAAAACTACGGGTACGTATTTGAAAATTATCATATTGTTTAATACATTTTAGTACAAATAAAAAATTGAACAAACGAACAAATTTTCATAATTTTTTAACAAATAAAAATATATCAAATTATAGAATTCTATAAATAAGTCTTATATGTATAGGTAGGTAATTTATCAGGATATTTCCGAACCTCTGAAATTTTTTTGAAAAAAGACAACGTTGGTTTCACTAAGTTAAAATTGCTGCATTATCATGAAATGAGTTAAAATTTTTTAAAAAACTCCAATCTTTTTTCTTTTCTTGCTTTTTGTTTTTTTAAATAAAGGAAAAATTTTGATTTACATATCGTTGTCTTTTTTAAAAACATTTTTCAAAGGTTCAAACTCGTATATTCAGTATTCATCATTTGTAATAAGTACAATCTCAGAAGTATTTTCATTCGATTTTTCAGTTAAAAGCAATTGGGTGTAGTCATAAACCGAATTTTCACATTACATTTCATTTAAAAAAATACACCTGGAAACTAATCAATTTTAACATAACTCACAAAATTAATAACCCGCGAAAAATGTTCTGTTCAACGCGACGTTGTAAATCGTAATGAAAAAAATTCTACATTTTTAACTGGAGGTAAACATCAGCTGTGATGGGCGGGACCCACCTTCCCGAATGTAAACGACAGGATCCGACACAATCCGAACCCAAACGAATT
>FIZU01062923.1:0-10920 GCA_900064475.1 Pseudococcus longispinus
TCTCGACTTTCTCGACCGGTTTTTCAATTCTCGACTTTTTCTCGACTTTCTCGACCGGTAGACACCCTGCTAAAAGTCATCGTCAACGAATTTCGTGTCGATTTTTACTTTTTCAAGTTCAAAAAATTAATGGAAATCTTAAAAATTTTCAAAGTCTAAAAAAGTCCGACAAAATGTCTGAAAAAAATCTGAATTGTACGACAAAACGTGTAAAAGTGAGCATTATCTATGAAATTTTCCAAGTTCAAAAAGTCAATTGAAATCTGAAAATTTTTCAAAGTCCAAAAAAGTCAGACAAAATGCCTAAAAGTTATCATCAAGGAATTTCGTGACGGTTTCTCCGGACACGAAAAATAGACAGTTAAAAGGGACAAAATTTTAAGATTGACCCCAGCCATAAGACATATCCATGTCAAATTTGCGAAAAATTGCTTCAAAATTATTAATATCAACATAAAAATGATTGAAACCGCAAAAAGTTATCTATAATATTTTAAAAAGGGTAAAAATCAGTAAAAAATATTGTCGAGAGACAAAATTTCTAAAAACCCATAAAAATTATGCAAACTGTGATAAAAGTTGCTGATAATGCCTGATAATTATTAAAATCGACGTAAAAAAAGGTTAAAACTGTAGAAAATCATCCGAAATGTAGTGAAAAGCTTCAAAAAAAAGCATAAAAATTGGTAAAAATAATGCCAAAAGTATAAAACAAATCATTAGAATTGTTTAAATTGCAATCGAAATCGTTAGGAATTAATTGAAAATTGATAAAATTAACGTAAAAATATTTAAAATTGTACAAAATTATCTAAAATATTGTAAAAAGTTTTTTAAACGGCATAATCATCTTAAAAATTGCTCAAGTTGTTAAAAGAACATGAAAATTATTTTTTTAAACATCTTAAACTTTGTTTGAAATGCTGTAGAGATTCGAATACGAATATTTTTATGATGATCCAACAAATTTTATAGCAACTTCAATGATTTTCATCACCATTCAATCTTTTGTTTTTTTCATGATAAGTATTTTCATATTTTTTACAACGTTTTGAACGATTTTTTTAAAAATACAAGAAAATTTCAATAACTTACACAAGATATTGGTTTATTTTCAACATTTTGTTGACGATCATCACGACATTTCCAGAATTTCTTCAAGATGTCTTGTTAATCAAATAATATAAAAAAGTCGAGAATATTTTCACAACACTGCACAATTTTTAGAAAATATCTAATTTAAATTGATCAAACAAAAATCAATACAGAAAAAGGTCATAGCATTCATAGGGATGTTTTAGCCCCCCCCCCCCCAATTTTAAATTATCCAATGAAAGTTGATCCTTATATGGTCTAAAACTCCCATGACAAATTTTTTACCATGATATGTAAGAAAAATAGTAAAAAATTAACCTCTACAAAAAAATTTCATCATTCGATATGAAAATCAGAATTTAAAATTGAAAAATTAAATACTCGTTTAAATCCTTCGTATCACAAATTTGACAAATTTTTCCTAAAATTGACTAATTTGTATGAAAATATTTTTGACACTCGCTCTGAATTTATCCAAAACTTTAAAAACATTTAAATTTGGAAAACTTTCGACCAAATTTCACGCTAAAAGCCTTCGACGAGTTCGAATACATGCAAAAAAAAAGTTTCACATTAATTTCATTCAAAGAATAAAATTTTTATTGAAAATAACAATTTTGTAAACTTTTGCCAACAATGCGAAAAAAATTACTAATCGATCGAAATGGTAAAAAAATTGTCTCGAAAGCTTAAAAATTTCGTTCGGAATACCAAACTACAAGTCTACAAATATCTTTTTAAAATCCACTAAACAAAGGGAAAAAAGTTGGCGAAATAGAGAACTGAAAAAAATCACAGTCAAATTTTTTCCAACTTTTTTTGCCTTACAAAAAGAACCTATTTCTTTATACCTATCTATGGATATTTTCAGCATACCCTATTTTTTATACACCAAGGCAAAGAGAAAATGAAAAAAAATCAAACCGATGTAAAAAGCTCGTGCATACAAAGTGCTTTCATGCATTTCGCCATTATTACTACACATGTGAAAAAACTCCACATCAAAGTGGGCACAATACACCGAGCGTATTTTGATCTCTAATAATGTTACATCTACATACTGAGTACACGATGGTATGAAAAGGGCCAGCCAAATTAAACCAATAATAAAAGCCGGACGAGATTCTTTAAATATTTCATCGCGGTACAAAATTCCCTTTTAGCCGTTCGACAATTAAATTTTTTTTTCAACAATTGGCCAACCTCACAAAGGCAAAGTTGGCGGTTGATTTGAATAATAAATTCGTAAACTAAACGTCCGCTTCTCATTCGAATTCGATGCGACGGCGCGTATTCCTCTAGGGATTTTTTTTTACTCGGCAAATTTCCACGTCGTATCGTCGTCTTCTCCACTTTTCAGCTTTATTTTCGCCAAATACGTAACAATGTAGGTAACTTTAAAATTCCTGCTTCAATTTCAGTCGAATGTTTAAATTAACAGTAAACAAATGAAAAAGTACCAGGCCCAGTTTCCGCGTCGTTATATCTATTTTCCACTTCGCTTTGAATTTGTAATGTGAGAAAAGCTTGACTCGAATGAACTGGTATTTTGTGTATTCCGCTATATGACGAAATTGCTGAACCAGTTTCGTTCGAACCAACGATCATCTTATAATTGTAAACCTAGATTTTAAATTCGTCTACAATGGGAAAAAATACCATCTTCTACAATGGAAAGTATTAAAAAAAATAAAACAATCTATCGCGACTTTCCTGTAATACTTTTTGTGTAGAATTTCAAACTCGATGGAAATAATCGTCGCACTTGATATGCTAATACTTCCTTCGTTAATTTCTATTCTAAAATATGCTATTTATGAATTCAAACGATACGTTAAAATTGTTTGATGTCTAAAATATCAGTTGTCTTTTTTCCTTCTTCCTTCAATCTCAATCGTAAAATTATCATCTCAAGTACTTCTCTCTTTGAGCCTTTTTTTTCAACCCTTTGAATATATTCGATAACCGTTAAAAAGACATCAGCGTGATTAAAAAAATTCCCCGTCATTTCCATACTACCCATGAAACTATAAAACATAGAATATGCTTTTGCTCATTCAATTTTCCAAGTCCATAGAGTCGTGATTTTTCTAATTTTATTTAAATTTTTCAACTTCAAAAATTCATTTGAATTCTAAAAAATTTTCCAATCCCAAAAAGTCAAAAAAAAAACCTAAAAGTCATTTTAACGAATTTTCGTGAATGAATTTCGTAATGGAATTTTTTTGAAAAATTTTCTAAATCCAATTCCAAGTACCAAAAGTCAGCAAAAATCTGAAAATTTTTCCAAATTCAAAAAAATTTGACAAAATGTTTGAAAGTCAGTGTTAGGTACAAAACTGACAAACAAAATGTCTGATTTGAACTTTCTTGAAATTTTTCAAGTCCAAAAATTACTTTGAGTTGTTTAAAATTTTCCATGTTCAAAAAAGCGTAACAAGATGTCTGAAAATCAGCGTAATATCTGAAATTTTCTAAATTCAAGAAGTCTGCCTAACAAAATATCAGAAAATTACCCTGATTTCTAAAATTTTCTCAATTCAAAAAATCTCAATTATTTGTCTGACAAAATGTCAGCATTATCTCTGAAATTTTCAAAGTTCAAAAAGTCAATGGAAATCTGAAAATTTTTCAAAGTCTAAAAAAGTCAGAAAAAATCTTCTAACAAAATGTCTAAAAGTCAGCAAATTCAAAAAAATCTCACAAAATGGCTGATTTGAACTTTCTCGAAATTTTTCAAGTTCATAAAGTTGAAATTTTCCAAGTCCAAGAATTAATTTGAGTTTTTAAATATTTTCCAAGTTCAAAAAGAAGGTCTGACAAAATGTCTGAAAGTCAATTTTTTTAGTTAAAAAAAATTTAAATTTTTTGTCTGACGAAATGTTCAAAAGTCAATGAAAATCCAAAAAAGTCTGAGAAAATGCCTAAAAGTCATCTTCAACGAATTTCGTGTCGGTTTTTACTTTTCAAAGTTCAAAAAGTTAATGGAAATTTTGAAAATTTTCAAAATCTTAAAAAGCCCGACAAAACGTGTAAAAGTGAGCATTGTCTATGAAATTTTTCAAGTTCAAAAAGTCATGTCTGATTTGAACTTTCTTGAAATTTTTCAAGCCCATAAAGTTGAAATTTTTCAAGTCCAAAAATTAATTCGAGTTTTTAAAATTTTTCCAAGTCTTGTTTCCAAATTCAAGAAGTCTACCTGACAAAATATTGGAAAATTACGCTGATTTTTAAAATTTTTCAGTTCAAAAAGTCTGAATTATTTGGCTGCCTAAATGTCTGAAAGTCAACTTCACCTCTCAAATTTTACAAGTCCAAAAAGTCAATGCAAATGTGAAAATTTTTCAAAATTCAAAAAAGTTAGACAAAATGTCTACTTGGTGTCTACAGGAATTTGAAAGTCTAAAAGAATAACTGTCTTATGACCAAATTTTTATTTTGTATGACCTTTTGGAGGGGAGGGGAAATTTTTCAATATTTATAAGCAATTTTCATGAAATTTTGAACTTTTTTACATCATTTTACGCCATTTTCACAACTTTTTCAACATTTTCAATGATTTTTATAGAATTTTGATAATATCCAGTTTTTTGAATGATGTACACGACTTTTGCATAATTTTTGCAACATTTTCAGTGACTTTTGATGAAATTTTGAACTATTATACACCAATTCACACATTATTCACGACTTTTTTACAACTTTTGCAATATTTACAATGATTTTTATGAAATTTCAAACTTTTTTACAACGTTTAAAGCCATCTTCACGACTTACACAAATGTTTCATGATTTTCAATGAATTGTTATAAAATTTCGAGCTTTTATGCACCGTTTTACGCTATTTTCACTGCTTTTTTAGCATTTTAAATGATTTATATGAACTTTTGATCAACTTTAACAACTTTTTGGACAATTTTTACGACTTTTTCATAAATTTTTCATTTTCCATGACTTTTCATGAAATTTTGGACTTTTTACGCCACTTCACAAATTTTTCACGCCTTTTTCACAACTTTTGCAGCATTTTCAGTGACTTTAAATCATTTTTTGATCAAATTTTACAACTTTTTGGTCAATTTTAACGACTTTTACACAACTTTTGTTTTATTTTCAGTGACTTCTCCTGAAATTTTGAACTTTCATACACCGTTTTACACATTTTTCACGAATTTTCGTATAATTTTTTCAACATTTTCCAAAATGTAATCAGCCCTGCGAGAAGGAAAGTTTTTGAACAAATAATAAGAAAAAATGCGGAATTTTCAAACCAAAAGTATGACTTTTAGCGTCGGGTAAAAGGTGTCCGACGAAATGTCTGATTTGAATTTTTTTTGAATTTTTTATTCCTTAAAGTCGAAACTTACCAAGTCCAAAAATTAATTTGAGGTCTTAGTCATCGTTGGAGGATTTCGTCAGATTTTCAGCGAAATTACCCATAGTAAAAGCATATCCTTTGCTAAATTACATATTTATTTAATCCATCGTATACGTATTTCAATTTTATTCCTTTTAAATCGTTCAATGTTTCAAAATATACCTTTCAACGTATCACATTTCGATCATAAAGACTCCAAAAACCTTGCCTCATGGATTAAATACTCGCTGATGTTATTTAATTCGTCCCAAATGCCATTCAAACTTCTTTTTTGGCCTCACGTTGGCAAAAAGAGAAAAAAAATGGCCACAAAAGGATAAAACCCAACTTTTGATGAAATCTTACAAAATGTCGCCACACGAAAGGCTTCGTTTGAAGTATTCTGGATGGTTTTTCGGTGTTTATTTTCACAGACGAGTTTCGCATTCGCGCGTAATTCGTCGATGAGATTCAATTCTCGATTTTTTTCAATTCCAAACGCCACGAAAGGCGACCAAATTAAAACTCGACAGTTTTCCCGTCGTAATTTAAAACACGAGTACGAAAAAAAAAACCCTCGGTCAAGTTACAAACGAGGAAATAACGCCTGTATCTGGTACAATCGCGAATACACACAGAGGAGGAGTTTTAATCAATTTTTCAAACATCTCTCTCGACTCGGTATTTTATGGTACCGACTGCTGCGTGAATTCGGTTCAAAACCCATTTGACATTCTTGAAAAAAAATTTAACCACGTGGATCTTGGCCAAGATGAAGTCCTACAGTCGGCTGAAACTCACGCTACTGACATGATTACGACTGTACGAGTGTGTCATTCTTCATTCGTCGACATGCGGTGTGCTATAGCCTATCTACGAGTATGAGAGAAACGTAATTCGTACAGTAATTCTCTCGTATAAATGCATTATTTATAATTACGTTCAACAAAGAGGAAGTAACGAGTACGTTGTGAGAAATTGCACAAGTCCTACGTATATTCCTTATAATTCCATTTCGTCTCTCCGCAATCAACCAATTACACCATACGAAACGTAATCTAAAATTTTAGCTACGAAGCCGAGCACCGAACGAGTACCTGCATCATTAATACTCGATTGTGTTACATATATTTTTTTACGTAGTTTTACATAGAATGGCGTCAGCTCTCGTAGCGAGATTTTATGTACACGTTCGGCGCTGTATATTTTGCAATTGTATACAACATGTCTTGACAATATTTTATTATGTATTTTTTCCCTCGTGCATAAAAGCACACCGTTAGAATACTGACTTTTTTATACTTTTTTGATGAAAAACACGAGCCGGAATAATACAGGTATGAATTAGCATTTATTTTTAAAATGGAAAAGTCTGAAAAGAGGGATGAAAATATCGTACAGAGAAGGGGATGAAGAAATTACGAAGATTTTTCATACTCGATATAGAATTACGTATTCAAATGAGCACGAGTGTGCTGAAATTTTGTTTTCATTCGAATGAAAAGTTTCAATAAAAAGCACCAAACTTGGAAACATAACAAGGAAAATGTGATATGTAATATAACACTATAATTTTCAAAATCAAAATTCACTGCTCTTTCATTACCCAAATATTTCCAAACATTGAACATTTTTGTTTGAAAGATGAGATGACGAAAAAAGAATTTCATCTAGAAAAATTTATTTAGAGGTTCCCCCGCCATTTTTGAAATTTGAAAATAAGAAAAATTGGAATTATAATTGGGTAAAATTTTCAATTATTTCAGTCAATTATTTTTTGCATGAAATAACTAATGTCAGACAAAATTTATATTCTCCAAGTGAAGTTAGTTCGACGAATACTTATTTTGTGGGCAGAACTTGATTTAAAAACATCCTTGAATATTTTTGAAACGAATAATATACATTTTAAAAAGCCTTACAAATGATTTAATTACGTATACTCGTTGAAAAATACAATTGACCTATATTGAAATTAATTAAAATGTTTTTTTTATTAGGTACTGAATTGCAGAAACATGACAAGAGCAGAGGTCGTAAACAGGATGTGGACTCCTGCATTCAAGTTTTCTTTAAAAAGTCGGAGAATTTCTTGTAAAATTAATCGATTTTTGGAGGAAAAAAAAAACGTGAAGTATTTTAAAAGTATACTCACAAACATCAACTAAACTCGATAAAACGACCTTATAATTCGGTCAAATTTCTGGAAATGACAAATTCGGGAAAATTCACAAAATCAATTTGCTTCCCATTCAGAAAAATTGTAAAAATTTGACAACAATTTTAAAATATTTGATCATAAATTGTATTTCGAGTTGAAAAACCAGGGTCGAGATGAGCAGTTTCAGGAAATGATGGCATTTTTTGCAATTGAAAAAATTTTTCTTTCACAATGAACAGAGAAAACTAATTTTTGAATTTGGAATATGAGATTTCACAATTTTACTCTTTTCACTCAATTTAAAGTTCGAAAAATGGCGAGAAAATTACCTGGTCAATTGAATGTTTAAAAATATAATTTCATAACAATCCTACAAAATGTGAAGTTGATGAAACTGAAATATTGACACAATTGCACCAACATTTCCTTGAAAAACGAAATTGTTATACTTATTTTAAAAATCGTTCAAGTACAACATGAATTATTTGAATATTGCAAAAGTTGCAAAGAAATTATAAAAGTTGATAAAACTTCTGGAAAAATTATCAAAAAATTGAAAAAAATTAGACTAAAATTACAATGATCAATTCGTTGTTGGAAGCAGAAAAAATCGTGTTTTGAAAATTTAATCACTGACCTCGCCAACTTTAATAACAATTAAAAAAAAAAAAAGTAATCAAAACTTGAACAACTAAACGCCAAATTTCATAATTGTTGACATAGGTTTCTGTTAGGGGGGGGGGGGGGGGGGCGAAGGAAAATTTTGTCACTCTGAATGACATTGTAGAAGAGGTTCAAACATCGTAAAAATCGTTAAAAGTTTCGTAATCATTCAAGGTATGATCAAGTATAGGAGCCAAAAATTTTTTTTAAATTATTGAAAAGCTCGAAAAGTTTATAAAAATTAGCGTAATATTGAAAAAGTGGTTCAAAAATCATAAAAATTGATCAAAATGTGGTAAAAATTATTCCCGATGCCACAAATTTTATTGAACATATCTAACGTAAAAATGGCTGCAAAATCATTAAACCTGTCGAAAATCTTGTAAAAGTTGACAAAACTGCAACAAAAATCATTTAAAATTTGAAAAAAATTATCAAAGAATAACGAAAATTGTCTAAAATGTACAAAAATCATGAAAATGGTAGAAAATTTCGTAAAAATTCTTGAAATTGTTATAAAAATTGGTAAAAATGTCGTGGAAATGACAAAAAAAAATTCACGTAAAAATTGCTAAACTCCTTTTAAAAATCATTTGAAATATGAAAAAAATAATAAAAGTCGTCCAAAATGTTGCTTTTTTACAAAAATAGAATAAAAATATTGCAAAACCATTAAAAAAGCAGGAAATCCGTTGAAAATGCCGTGAAGACTGCTAGAATTTTCACAACATTTTTCAAAGTTTTCATAATTTTTTTAAACATTTTAGCGTTATTTTTACGGATTTTCATGAGGATTTTTAAATATTGCAAGTTTTTTATGGCATTCTACAACATTTATTAACAAATTTTGAGAATAATTCCACAATTTTTACAAAATTTTCCATTGCATTATGATTTTTTTCAACTTTTTCAACAAAATTTTACATTTTTACGTTTTTCATGATTTTTTTATCTTTTTTAAATTTCAACAGTTTTAACGACTATTCCTGCTTCTAGTTTTCTACATTTTTAAAAAAGACTAGAACAACATAAAATCAATGAAAATCTGAAAAATTTTCAAATCACAAAAAAGTTTAGCAAAATGCCTCAAACTCATCGTTAAAGATTTTTTTCTATCTCTCAAAGTTGAAATTTTCCAAGTCCAAAAATTAATTTGAGTCCTTAAACACTTTCTAAGCCCAAAAAAGTTTGACATAATTAACTTTCAAGTTGAAAAATCTAAATTGTTTGTCTGATAAAATGTCTAAAAGTCAGCATTATCTCTGAAATTTTTTAAATTCATAAATGTCGATGAAAGTCTGAAAAATGTTTCAAATCCAAAAAAGTCTGACAAAATGTCCAAAAGTCAACGTCAAGGAATTTTGTGACGGTTTTTACGGACACGAAAAACGGACAAAATTTTAGTGTTGTCCACAGCCGTAATACATATCCATGTCAAAAAAAAAGGAGATAGGTCCACTCTTCAAGCGGACATATTCGTACATGGATATGTCTTTTAAAAATTTAAAAATTTTTCAAAAATGTAACAAAAAATCCTTGCTATTTTTGGAAATTAGAAAACTTTTCCAAGTCCAAAAAAGTCTGACAAAATGTCTAAAATTCAATTTTCTAAGCTCAAAAAAAATAAAATCATTTGTGTAACAAAATGTCTAAAAGTCTGATTATCCCTGAAATTTTCTAAATTCAAAAAGTCAATGGAAATCTGAAAAGTTTTCCAAGTTTAGAAAAGTCTGACATAAAATGTCTGATTTGAACTTCCTTGAAATTTTTCAAGTCCGTAAAGTTGGAATTTTTCAAATCCAAAAATTAATTTGAGTTCTCAAAAATTTTCTTAGTCCAAAAAAGTCTGACAAATATCTGAAATTTTCCAAATCCAAAAAGTCAGTCTGACAAAATATTGGAAAGTTACCCCCATTTCTAAAATTTTCTCAATTCAAAAAGTCTAAATTATTAGTCTGACAAAATGTCTGAAAGTCAGCATTATTTCTGAAATTTTCCAAGTTCAAAAAGTCAATTCAATGGAAATCTGAAAGTTTTTCTAAGTCTTAAAAAGTCTGACAAAATGTCTAAAAGTCATCGTCAAGGAATTTCGCGACGGTTTTTACGGGCACGAAAAATTGATAAAAAAGGGTATAGCCGGGTAACGGGCCCCCGACACAGATTTTGAAGAAACCTGTGCCAAAAGGTCAACCATAATGAGAAAAAGTTTTGACAAAATTTTTAGATCTCTAGCGCAATCATTTGGGGGGGGGGATGTGTTTTATAGTCTTAATTTTCTAGTTTTTCGTCAAATGCAGATAAAAAATCTCGCGTCTTTTCTAATAGATTTTTGTGGGTCAAAATAACCCCAAAAAAAAAATTTCAAAATTTTCGGGTCATTTTTCGACGAGTTATGCCTTTTTAAAAATGTTGAGCCGCCATTTTGTAAAAAAGTTTCAGAGGTACAGTCGCCATTTTTTTTTTTCAGAAAATGTATTATTTAGTCATAATTCTACCACATTAATTTCAAAAGCTTGCAGTTGGTGCAACATTGTCAAAATAAATGAAAACTGACCACCCGTCGCATCAAGTGCGAGCGGATATGTCACATTTTCCACGATGCTCTCGTGGGAAATATAGTGTTTGCGGGCGCTACGCTTCACAG
>FIZU01062928.1:0-11655 GCA_900064475.1 Pseudococcus longispinus
TTCCTAAATTTTGCAAAAGCATGGATTTTCCGACCGAGCTAAGAGTGCTACGAAATAAATGCAAGGGATGAAAATTATAGAGCTTGAAATTCTCTTTCTCCTACGACATATTAAGCAAATTTTAATTTTAGGGGCTTTAGAATCCATACTGCAACAATTTTAACAAATTTTTCTAAATTTTGACTGCTTTTCTCGACTTGCCAAAGTCCAAAGCCATAAATTATCCAACATCGCAATAAATCAGCGAAAATTATAATGATTTCATGGTTCCGAGCTTATCAAACCCTCCTCTCTCGATATCTAAAATTCTCCTACGCAATTCCGAACTGCCAAATCGCACACGCGATCAATTAAATTAGTACCTAGGGGTCATCGTATCGAAAAACCTACCATATTCCTTTGGTTTTATTTACAGTCGCGATAAACCGCGATATTTACATAAGATCAACGGTAGTCCTATCTTCACTTCGGTTTAACACTTCGCCCGCATCGATTCTGTCTGGAGAAGCCGCCAAATTCTTTGGAAATCGTTGCCACAACACCGCCAAAGAGCCAGCCAATTGATCACATGCATTCGCTAAAAACATAAAACGAAATTAGTACCTATTCGTATCGACTATCAACCCGTCGATAAGACAATATCGAAATATTTCGTCTACGATCTCGCGATCGCGTCTTCATTTTGATGACCACTGCATCTCTAAATTTGCTCGCTTCTCCAACTGGCACCTTGTAAACGGGCCCTAAATGAAAAGCCAAAGAGGCGCGTAAGGCTTTACTTTTAGGCATGCCGCGACCGCGCGGCGTACTTTTACCCGGGCGGCAAGGGGAATTTGGTGGAAGGGAAATGGCACAGTGCGCGAAGCCGGGGGACCGGAGTGAGAGGGGCGAGCGAAATACACAAACCTGGGTCGGCGATATTCGGTAAACTCCGCGCTATCCCGTTAATAGTATAGTTTCGTCACTAGGCTAAACGTGATGGTGGTACTCAGGTCATTGAACTAGGAAGGGCGTTCTCTCTTGTGTGTTTGAGGAACGAAACGTGCATACACGTACGTATACGAGAGAGAGAAGGAAATACCGAAGTCGGCGAATTGTTTTTTCTCTTTTCTCTCATCTATCGTCATTGTCGTCGTCGTCTGGTAAGACGGTATAACATTTTCCCCGAAGTCGAAGCCGAAGTCGAAGCCGATGCGAAATATTTTGCGGAAATTTCTCTTTTCGCGGTGTGAAATTTTGTATTTTTTTTCTCCAACGCCTCAGTGTATCAGCATACGTATCGATTCTGCGCCGGTGTATTAATTTTTCTCCGCTTTTTCGCTCTTCTCGGTTCCGCCGTCAATTTCGCGGGCTCCGTGTTGCTGCCGTTTTGGTTCGATTCGATTTTTATACGCGAAAAAAAAAATTGCACGCGAGACCCTCTCCGGTGTTCAAATTTTTTCCTTCATTTTGTCACGTGCGTTGCGCCGCGTATAGCATCTCGTGTTTGATGTTGTTTTCGACCATTTTAAATGCTCGATAATTCGAAATAAAATTTTTCGCTCGGTACATTTGCATAATTGCGCGCGCGAATGTAGTTGTGCGATTCAGTGTATCTTTCTGCTTCTGCTGAGTCGTCCAGTGGTTGCCCTTTAATCGGGGGAACGCACAGCAATGTGGTTCGAGTTGCATTCGCAGCAGAATTCATCGTCGTCGCCGTAGCCTATGTGCGAATTTTTTCATTTCATCCGATCTGAAAACAAACACGCCAGTGTTCATCTACTTCGGTGCTAACGTGCGTTTTACCATTGTCTACATATACATATACCTACCATCAAGCTACCTCCAACGCCATCGATCAGATATTTCCAGCAAGTGCTCAAAATATTTGCGTTGTTCGTTGAATATTTTCTTCTTTGTTGTAATTTGTTGTTACGCGTATCGAAAGCTTTTTTACTCTCTCTGTACTCCTGCCGCGTGATTTTGATTGCCGCTCTGTCGTGTTATCTTCATACTCTGCCGTAGAAAATTGTATTTTTTTTCAATTATGGTGCATCGTAGAAAGCGAAAACTGCTTTTTAACGTTGATGACGTAAAATACATTACTCGTATTTCATAATTCGCCGCCGGTAAATATCATTTTTGCATCCGGACCTGAAAAAGTTCGGCTATTCAACGCCTTTTTTCTTTCGTTACCGATATATTCGCTCATCTTTGGTGAACCACGGATACGACATCAGATGCTTCATAGTGTTCGATGTGAAAACGCTTTCAGCTAGACAAATCTCTGTAACACGATTTAAAAAAAAGCATGAAAATCCATAAAATAATTCCTTCAACGTTGAATTAGGCATTGTATACATAGCTTTTGAAATTCGCTTCTCTTTGTAATTTCGAAAAGCTCTACGGATTGGAAAATCTTGTTTCGTGTAGGGCTGATACATAATACTCGTATACGATGCAGTTGGCTCTTTTTAATTTCCATGTAAATGGTAACACTGATGCCGAATTTAGTAATTAGTGCGCAAATATATTGTGTATGGGAATTGTGTGCGTAAGTAATTTATTCTTTTTTATTTTTTCCATATTTAATTATCGCTTCGTACTGTACCATTTGTCCTATACGTACTTATGGTAGTGTGTAGCTTTTTAGCGTAGTTTACGTAATACCTTTCGCTCGGTTACCAATAATTAAGCTTGTATGTAGATTTCCTACCCTCTTTTTATTACACCCCCATCTCGCCACAGTAAGCTGAGCGAGGTTAAACGTTACTGGAAACGAATACGAGCAAAGTTTAGCTCTAAAATCACCCCGTAATACTCTGGATCCAGGGGCTCGGAAGATTTATTATAGATATGGCGGAAACTATGTGCAGTGCACTGTACCTACAGCAACGACGACGACGAAACTTGCTCTACGTATGTGCACGGTTAGAAAACTGGGTCAGTGGGAATTAACCGCTGTAAAAACCAAATTCTTGGTCGTTTCGACTTGGCGTTCTCGACTGCATTTCCACCATGGTAGCGAAGATCACCTTTGAGATTATATACAACGGCTCTTATCCCTTAGCTCGTTTCGTATTCTGTGTGATTCGGCGGCTTGAGAGATATCCTGGGTGCGGGGATTGGCTCGAGCACCTAGAGTTGAAAGTTTACCATAAGGTGTTGATTAGTTTTGTATCGGAGGACGTTGACGACAGTCGAGCTCGAGATATCGTTTCGTAGAAAAAGTTAATTACGTCATTGCTCGGTCGTATAATCTGGTATCTTTTCTTCTCTCTGTGCTGTGTGCTGCGAGCCTTAATAGGTTAGCGCGAGATTGTAAACGATAACGTGAACTCGAGGCGAGAGAGCTGCGGCATGGCAGAGGCATTACCGGTGTTGATTTCTTTTACACAACCGTTACGTAAGAGTGTAGACAATTTCCGAAATTATGACGTATTTTTTTACTTCCATCGGTACTGGCTGCGAAAGTAAAAAGTTGTCAGGTGGTCGAATTCGAGTCTCGATCGTGCTCGCAGAATATCGAGTTGATCAGAGCGAGAAGAAAGTATCAATATTGTCTCGAATAAGATCAATCGAGATAAGGCTTCGAATAGCGCCGAATATGCGTCTTTCGTTGCACCCCAATCGTGCCACCGAAACAAATGCCAAAGGTCATCGAAAGATTTGCAAATGATATCTCGAAACTATCAACGATCCTTGGTGAGAAATCGATTCGGTAAAGTTCTGGCAAAAATTGGATTCGAATTGAGGATATTTCATCTGAAAACCTAGAACAAGAAACAATTCCAAATTAATAAAATGAGAAAGAAATTGACCTAGTGATACAATTACAACTAAAAAAGCAATCCAATCGTATGTAAAATTTTCAAAATTCTACCATCGCATCGTTTTTTCATGCGGTCGTTGAAGTTATCGTGCATTAAATTGCCTAAAACCTCCATCAAAACGCAATTCGATGGTTATCGCGAATTTTTAATACCTACGTTTATCGCTGACTTACTGATAAGTTCTACAGATCGCTTCGCAATATCCAAAATAAAACATTTCCGTACATTGGTTCGTATTCGTGAAATCTAATTTTTAGCTCTGTGCATTGCACCGATTCCAATTCACCAATTCAACAGCCACAAACAAACTACTTTTAGGGTAATAAATTACCCTTTTTGGAACCTTAATTAACCTTTCAATTCTCAACGTTGTATCAAACAGTTTGTACAAAATAAAATCTCCAAGACTAGAGATTTGGGTACTTTAGGCTGTCTAACGAATTCTCAAAACCAAAAATCAGGATTTTCAGCAGTTTATAAGTAATATCCCCCCCCCCCCATATCATATTATCAGGAAATCATAAAAAATTGCTAAGAAAATTTGTAAGTTAAAAAAAATCATAAATTTGTCAGATTACCAAAATTGTTCTGAGAATGTTACTACTCAAAATTCTAGGGTGGCAAATTTAAAAGAAAAAAAATCGAAGAATTAAAAAATACGTGGCAACAAATTTTGAAAAAAATTGAAAAATTAGGTATTTCGATTTTCGATTAAAAAAATTGAAAAATTTTCATCTCAATCTTGCCAATTTCCGATTTTTATAATAAATCAATATTTTTAAAATTTTTCACAATTAAAATCAATTTTTGCAAAAAATCGAAAGTTGGCAAAACTGCAATGAAAAATTTTCAATTTTTTAATCGAAATAATTTTTCTGCGTCAATAGGAGCAGTTTATATCCAGTTTTGGTACCAATCACAGGTTATCTCATTTTCTTGAAACTCAAAAATCTCGATTTTTCAGCCATCTGCAACTTTTTGACCTCCTGGTAGAGGACAATAAATGGTATACAATTTCGAGGTCAATGACCTGAGAAGGTGTAGTAACTTGAATTGCATTTTTTCAATGTGGTGACCGAGGTACTCGTACCAAGCAGGTGGCCAACCTAAAAAAGGCAAAAAACTGTTTTTTTTTTGAAAAGTGACCTCATTTTATGCACCCTCAGATCCCTCCCCCTTTGAGCTAGGAATCTAAAATTTTCTAGGACGCATCTCCAACTCAAAATGAACCACCTCCTTGGATTTAGTCAAAATCCAAGGTACGTTTTTTTCACTTCACCTTAAAGTAAAACATAGTTTAATAAATTTTTTCACAAAAATACAATTTTTTGAAAGAGGAGGGGGGAAATCATGCTTATCTGAAAAGGCGGCATTTAAATTTTAGCCCAGAGGGGAAAATCTTAATTCCGTCCCTGCCAGAATATCAGAATGTTCAATAAAAAGCACAACTGTTGGACAGCCTATACTTCATTTTTTCAAATTCTTCACAAACAAGAAATCTTTTGAACCTCCTCCCTCACCCCTCGCTCGTTAAACTGTCGAAAAAGTTGGGACAAAAATCTTGTCCAATAAGAAAAAATCGACATCCTCGAAGTACCTAATCAACCAATTAAAAATGCCAATATTCAAATTGACCTGCCCACCAGTCATGTAAACGATATCTGATTTCTAATTTATCTTCTTCGGTATAAATTAGACACCCTCAAGTTTGGTCTGTTGCGATAAATTAATTATACCTAAATGTGCTGTAACTAACACACTATCACGTTACATTCATTTTTTTGCACAGTTAGATGCATTAATATTTTCACAAATGAAATATTCTTCGATGAATTTCGATTAGAGCACAGCAGTGTATTTTGCCTACACTTCGATATAACGAAAAAAGATTTTCTTTGACTCTGTTGTCTGATATATTGATGATATCTCAAAATTATTCAATTTGAAACAAACGTTATTCTTGATAGGTGCCTTTATCATCCTCATGAAGATTTTTTTCTCATTGATTATCGAAATATTTCATAGGTTTATCGATCTGGTAAGCCTATCTTCGAACTGGAGCTTTTCCAAACGGCAGTGGAAATTTCAGATTGAACAAAATACTGCGAAGAAGCCTTTGAACTGGCCTACGAAAAATTTTCGCCTTCGTTTCGTCCAGACTCAATAAATTTCTCTTTTTTGACAAAATTCCGACTGTGTCCTAATTCCATCTCCATAAACTTTCAAAAATCAATACCTACAGAACAGATCATGAAAATATGGGAAAAACCATCAAACTTCGGAGGCTAAACTTACCCAAAAATTTCTCTAAACGATACAAGAGGCTTCAATTTCAACTAAGGCGTATTTTTTTCTCAAAGCAACGCACTAAAAATTTATCTACGTAAATACGTGAAATTACGACATAAGTCGCTTACCTCTAACTAGTGTATTTTGTATGTATTCCTCGCGTGAGAAATTCATGCTCGTACATAAAAAATTACACGTTATAGGTAGATTTGAAAACAACGAGGTGCGAACAAAAGCTCCAGTTATGGGAAAACCTTCTGCATAGGTTGATATCAAAGTAGACAGGTGAACATCCAGCAAGATCTGAATCTGAAATCAAACAATTCTCGTTCAAACATGATGACAATAAGAAACGCCTCAAGGGAGATTTCATTCAATCACAACAAAAGAAACTCGATGAAAATCCTCCAAATAATCCTCATTTTGAGAAAAATCTCCCTTTAAATTTAAATTAAAAATATAAATTTTCATTCGCAATACTCCCCCAACAGAAAATAATTAATTTCTTTCTCTCATTTTCACCGCTTTACGTATAAAACGCTGGGGCGGCGTATACCAATTCGGGCTGATCGTTTCCGAGGTATGAGTAAAATTTCGATATAAAATTTCACTTGGCTAGCGGCGGTTAACCGCGATGACAGCTACAAACTTTCGTATCGATTTTCAATTTCCGTCGAATGTACCTAAAACGTAGAGATGCCTACGCGGAAAACCGTCGCTGAATAGTAAATACCACCAATTCTATGCTCGTAAGCTCGTTGTCGTATGCAGATGCGAACGTTTAAAACTCGCAGTACCTTTTTATTGCGGAGTTTGGAAATTTTACGCCAATTTTTACGCCAGCTTGGGCATTAAATGGAAATACTTAGATGCGTATGAGTTTACTTATCGATTGTGCAAGTCCACGCCAATTCGTACCCTTTTATTTCTATCTTTTATACTTTGATATGGCTACATCATGTCTATGAATGCGAATGATTTTTTAAATCACAAATCAGATGTACCAATATTACTCTGATTAAACGCAAAAAAATTATCACTGATCAAAATGAACGAAATTCAAGTTTGGTGCACGCTTGCTAAAACATTTTTGGAATAAACTGAAAAAAATTTCATTTGTCACTAAATAACATCAAAAAAAGTCGACAAAATGTAGGTAGCCTATAATAGGTATTTCAAAAATATTTCAGAAAATTGAATGGTTCAATGGTTTAAAATTTTGAAATCGTTTTTAAAAACATTTTACATATTTAATTGACATCCTCGAAAATTTCGTAAAAAAAAAAATGCTGAAAATAAGTATGAAAATGATTAAAAACGCCTAATTCAAGCTGAAAATCATAAACATCGTTGAAAATGTAATAAAAATAAAAATACCAACATAATTTAGTAAAATTTCTCAAAAAAATTTTTAAAAGTGATAAAAATTGTTAAAAGTATCGTAATAGAAGTTGAAAAAATTGTGAAAATTGTCTATTTATCCAAAATTCATGTTTGAAATGTCATAAAAATCATCTAAAGAATATCTCAAACGAGGTTCATAAATATTAAAAATTGTTTTAAATGTAGTAAAAAAATATTAAAAACTTCTTAGAAATGATTAAAATTGCAAAAATAGTTAAAATATTACAAAAATCATTCAAAATTTGATAAAAATGGTTGAAATATTACGAAAATCATTCAAAATTTGGTAAAAATATGTCGTAAAAACTTTTTACAACATTTTAGATAATTTTCGTAACAATAAAACAACTTTTACACAATTTTTAACAGTTTTTTCAGCATTTTCAACCTACTTTTGACATTTTTGAATATTTTTTGTAGTATTTTAAGCAACTTTTACATATTTCACCAACTTTTGCATCATTTACGATTAGATTTATTGAATTGTCAACAATTTTTCCAACTTACCCAATTTTGAACATTTTAAAATTATCTTTACATTTCAAGAAATTTTTGTGAAATTTTCAACACTTTCTTCAATGTTTTCGATCAATTTTCGACATTTTTTAATGATTTGTACCTTCAACACGTTGAGTAATTCTCGGAATGTTTTAACAATTTTTGCACAATTTTCAATATTTTTTTTAGGGTTTCAATTTTTTTTTTGGCATTTTGTAGTGGTAGGATTTTACGACATTTTAGGTAATCTTCGTAACTTTACGACAATTTATGCACAATTTACAACAATTTTCATTGAATTTTCAGCAATTTTTCTAGGGCTTTTAATCAATTTTGGACGTTTTTTAATGATTTTTAAATTTCAAGCAATTTTTGTGAAATTTTTAACAATTTTTTCAACGTTTCAAACGATTTTCGACATTTCAGCAAAACGATATGTACAACATTTTGAGTTATTCTCGATCTATTTTGATAACTTTTGTACAATTTTCAAACTATTTTGTAAAATTTTCAACAATTTTTTCAAGGTGTTCGATCTTTTTTGACATTTTTTGTAAAAATTTTTACGAAATTTTAGGTAATTTTCGTAATACGTATTTTAACAAGTTTTGCACAATTTTAATGAATTTTTGAACAGTTTTTCAACATTTTTAATCAATTATCGACATTTTTTAATGATTTTTTCACTAAATTTCGAACAACTTTTGCAATATTTCAACAACTTTTACGATTATGTGAAATTCTTAATAATTTTTTCAAGGTTTTCAAACAATTTTCTACATTTTTCAACAATTTGTACAGCATTGTGAGTAATTCTCGTGAAATTTATTCAAGTTTTATTTAGTTTTGTACGATTTTTGAGAACTTTTAGCGTTTTAGATAAAATTCTAGGCAGTTTTCATGATAATTTCAAAATTTTTATGAAATTTTCTACATTTTTAATGTAATTTTAGGCAATTTTCTTCAACAACTAGGTGTTTTAACCCTTTTTTTTACCATTCTTAGCTGATAATTCTTTGATATTTTCAACAATTCTCGTCAAATTTTTGCATTTTTGGTACTTTTTTCAATGATTCAATAAACAATTTAGAAAAATATTTAAAATTTTTGGAAAAACAAGAAAAGTATCCATTCAAAACATGAAATTTACATAAGCTGGTAAAGGTACAGGTACAAATATCTACCTACTTAGGGAAATACGAGTAAAAACGTAGGTACATATATAAATCGCTGTTTCACAAAATACGTATTTTCGTTAATTACTCTTGAGGATTCTTCTCCGCCAACTCGATGAAAAATACCCCTATTAAAAATCCACCATCCATTATTTCAAATTTAGAGACAATCGTACTCGACATGCATAAAACCGACGCCTATTTCAAAACCTCATCTCGATTTAAAATTCACTCTCGTACCTCAATTTCAACTTTCCACCACCTATACGACTACAAAATGATACCTACACTCGAACGTATCGTATCGTTGCCAACACCCAGGATAATTTTCCTTTCACTGTACCTATGCAGAAAAAAAAATTCAAAACATCATCGAAACTAGTTTTTTTCCCATCTATCCCTCCGTCTCACTCTGGTACACGTACTGGGCATAATTTTTGCACAATAACAACATCGACATCGTCGCCATCATCGTCGCGTTTGCATTCGTAATACCTCTAGAGAACCGTTCTTTCTCTTATTCTCTCGGAGAAAGCCAAATAGCGTCTTCGCGTAACCAGTTTACGTATAGCGTTGGTTTTTTTCTTTCCTCTTCGCCATACTTGTTTATCGGACCAAGCCTATGCGCCTTTCTCCATTACGTCGTCATCAAGAGTCTCGATTCTCTTCCTATTTTATGTTGCCGACCGCGCGCCGGGCGTGATTGTAATTTCACGCTACAGCATTCGTAATATTTTTTCCCCTTTCGCTTGTAAAAAAAGAAGCAAGAGCCAGGTGCCGAGTAGCCAGCGAAAAAACCAACGATTCGTACATTGCATTGCGCAGAATCGATCGCGAACGAAATTCTATTCGGGTGTATTTTTTCGCATTTTTTTTTTCTATCTCCGTCGCTATCCTGATTGTCAACTGTAGTCTAATTTAAAGTTCACGTTAAAACTTTGACCTAGAATGCAACCTGACCTAGCTCAAGGACGTTTTAAGTAAGAATCAAACTATTCGCGTTAACGATAAAATATTACACAGAGGTGTACATTATACCACGCGTCAGACACAGTCATGTATTTTAGTCGAAGAACGCCGAAAATTTTGACATTTTTTGCTCGTCTCGTTGTTTTTATCTTTTCACCAATTTCATTTTGGCTGCGTTCGGCGAATATCGTCGGTAATAATCGAAGTTTTCGTAATAAACGACAGACACATGCACATGAGCGAATATAACTTCGATTAATATTTCACTTTTTTTTTCATAAAGTTCACATTGTGCACGCATCTTGTATAAACTCGTGTCTCGTGATGTCACTCGTGGCTCATTGCACGTATAAATTTATACACAGAATAAAAAAAGGCTACGATTGATACGTACAATACGTTCGTATAAATCAAATAAGAACGAGCCTATCCAGCGAATTTTTTACTTCCAAGTTTTCACGCGAGTGGAAAAAAAAATTCATCGTTGAAAAAAAATGAGCTCGACTCGAGCTGAAAAAGATTATATCAAAGTACAAAAATGTGGGCGAGACAACAGAATTTATGAGGCGAACGAAATCACGTTTTGTCTATATCATCTCTTCTCCCTCTCCCCGTTTCTCGTCTCTCACGCGATTCTGGTACATTATTTTTTTTCGTCGGCACGAAACTGAACCGAAGGCGAAGGATCGATGTAAATGGGAGTCGATTTTCAAAAACGAGAAAAATTGCTTGGCAAATTTTTTCGACGAGGTTTTCTTTTCTCGAGCTGCGAAGAGAGGGGAAAAAGACGAAGAATTGAGAATTTCCCATTTCCTTTCGTTTTTCCGTCTCATTTCCAGCCTGTTTACATGAATTACCGAGTCTATAGCGAATCGTATTCGTAAATGAGTCAACTTTATTATTTGTACATTTGCATTTACTCGGCTATCGTTTGTTTTCCTTAACGAAATTACGTGTTATTTATTTCCATGAATCTTATCGCGTTTGAAGCCGAGGAAATTTTACACATATTCGATGTTTCGAAAATGAAAAATAGCTATTTAATTATCTATGCGAGTGGTTCGAATGGAAAAATCGACGATTTTTCATTATCAATACCTGGTTACCTACGTAAATATCGCATATCCGGAGTAATAAGGCCATAGCTCGAAAAAAATTACATTTTTTAAAATTATTTTGTTTTTGGCTTTTATTTACCTTGCCTTATCACCTTTGATAACATTTTTTTTTCAAAGGGTATGGCCGGATAAGAGGTGAAATCGGCCCCCAACGCTTTTGGGCTCCTATATACCACAGGTGGTGTGCCTTGACTAGAAAAAATTTTTGACAAAGTTTTGGACCCCTACCCCCTTCCGTTTGCGCTCCACACCCCTTTTATTGTCGTTTTTTCATAAATTTTTAATTCTGATCGGGGTGGTGGAAAATTTTCGTTCTTTTGCACATAGTTAGATATTGTAATGGTGCTTCCAGGATAAATTTTTGAGCAATTTCGGTTCACTCCTTCAAGG
>FIZU01062939.1:0-19538 GCA_900064475.1 Pseudococcus longispinus
TTTTTTGGACTTGGAAAATTTTTAAGAACTCAAATTAATTTTTGGATTTGGAAAATTTCAAGAAAGTTCAAATCAGACATTTCGTCAGACAGCTTTTTACCTAACGCTAACTTTTAGACATTTTATCGGACTTTTTTGAATTTGGAAATTTTTTTAGATTTCTACGGACTTTTTGTACTTGGAATTGGATTTCGAAAATTTTTCAAAAAAATTCCATTACAAAAATTACTTTTGAAAATTCTTTACAATGACTTTAAGATATTTTGTCTGACTTTTTGGACTTGGAAAATCTTTTGCTCTTTCTACTATATGACAAACTGAAGTGCATATTTCAATCTGACACACTGTCTGACCTTATCTAATTGTAAGTTCAAAAGGTCGGACACATGACACAATGTTACCATGCCTCGTGAAATGTTTCGAAGTCAAATTTTGAAATAATCGAAATTTTTCCAAGTTCAAAAGTCAACTGACAATTTTGTAAAATTTTTCAAAATTGAAAGTCAAAATTTTTGAAATTTTCAAGACCAAAAAATCGTTTGAAATCAGAAAAAATTTTCAAGCCCAGAAAGTCCAAAATAGCCTAAAAAATGTCTGAAAGTTGACTTGATCTCAGAAATTTTCCAAGTCCAAAAGGTCTAAAATGTTTGTCTGACAAATTGTCTAAAAATCTGTATTTTTTCTGTAATCTTTCAAGTTCAAAAAAGTCTGACAAAATATGCTCTGCTGATATGTAAAGTATTCAGCCTGTGATAAGCAAGAATGAAAATTGTTGCAGAAAAAGGTATTGAAAGGCAGAATTTTCATCATTGTTATATCATCATAGATCTGAACGTGCAAAATTTTTAAGTAACTTGGTGGAAGCCCCTCATGGCAAAGGTCACGAGGTCAATGACCTCACAAATCCGGCGCTGATTTCATATCATAATTTTTTTATGTCAACCTTTATATTAAAAAATGTAATTTTTTCGAAAAACCAAAACATTTGATTTTTCTATTTAATTTGTTCCAAACGTGGTGGTACAAAATCTATAATTTTTTTTCTTCTATAAACATTAAAATTGTAAATTTTTAATTTCCAAGGACTTTCTTCTTTCGACTCTTTTCTTTCCATTAATTTTAACAGTGAAGGCTTGTTTCAGAAAAAAGTTGTAAAATTTATGAATTGATTTTAAAGTCAAAATTGTAATTTTTGACATGGATATGTCTTTTGACCGGGAGGGATTCCAGAAATTTATGTTCCATTTTTTCTCATTTTTTCGTCACGTTTTTTTCAATTTTTCAATATTTTGTTGCATTTTTGAAAACTTATAGTTATTAAAAAAAATTCAAATGTGGCATCCCATATGGAAAGGGTCCACTTTGTCGCACAAGTCAATTGTAAGTTAAACTTGAGGTCGATTTTTTAAATACCAGATGAAATTTCATTCAAAATGAGACCTACTGGAGCTTTTTATCCTCAAAATTAACGTAGTTACAAGCATTTTGTTAGTGAATGTTTAAAAATTAAAGTTTTGAAAAAAAACACGTTCTAAATTTTGCAAAAAGAAAAAAGCTCACAACGAAAATTTCGAAAATTTATACCCCAGAAAAAACAAATAGATCATAAGAGAAAGATAATTTTAAGCTCTACAATTTTCATCCCTTGCATTTTTTTCATAGCACCCTTAGTTTAGCCAGAAAATCCATATTTATGAAAAATTTACGAAATCAATGATTTTGAAATGAAGAAAAAAATTACGCTTTGTAAATTCCCCATAAATATTAATTTTTTGACCAGACCAAGGGTGCTACGAAAAAAGTGCAAGAGATAAAAATTGTAAAGCATGAAATTTTCTTTCCCTCATAAGCTGATATTTTTTTTTTAGAAAGCTTAGTTTTCGAGATTTTTACAGTTCAACGTTTTTTTTTCATTCTCAAAATTATTAATTTTCTAAATTTCTCATAAATATGGATATTTTGGCCAAACTAAGGGAGCTACGAAAAAAATGCAAAGGATAAAACTTGTAGAGCATAAAATTCTCTTTCTCTAATGAGCTAATGATTTTTTTCTAGAAGGCTTAGTTTTTGAGATTTTTGTAAATCATTTTTTTTTTTATTTTAAAAAACATTAATTTTCTAAATTTTTCATAAATACGGATTTTTTGGCCAAACTAAGTGCGTTACGAAAAAAATGCAAGGGATAAAAATTGTAGAGCATGGAATTTCCTTTCTCTAATGAGCTAATAATTTTTTTCTAGAAGGCTTAGTTCTTGAGATTTTTGTAAATCAATTTTTTTTCATTTTAAAAAACATTGTCCCTATAAATGGGCCACCCTGTAGAACAGATCGGAAACGGTTTTCAGGGAACTCAATGACAGAAAATATGGAAGAAGTGGAGGAAAGAAATGTTGACGAGACAAAATGCATTCTTGAAGTTGACTAAATTAGGTATACTTACTGATTCGAGTTGATTTTTCTTGTTTACAAAAATAGGGATCTTTAAACCCCCATAACTCCTTAAATATCACAGATAGGAGAAATTCGTACTGAACCAAATTTATCGACCACATCAAATCCTTCAAAATTAGTTATATGAAATTTTTTCCTATCTCGCATTTTAAAGACGTTACAACGCTTTGATCTTTCCAAACGTATCAATTCACTCATAACTTACGTCACATTTCTAACCCTGCTAATCTCAGTCCATCGCAATATCAATAAATACCCACAAAACCCATACACAGCGAATTTAAACCATTCGTTGTGTTACAACACTCATCAACACTTTTAAAACTTTTTGCATACAGTCGATAAAATTTTTAAAACATACAAAAGGTTAAATCAATTAGCTCATGTGCCAGAAAATAATTTCAATTTATAGAACTATATAACCCAGAATAAATATTCGTAATAACACGAGTTAAATTCGCACGAATTTTTCATTTTCGCCCACTTCGATATAGCCTTGGCGTATGGATTCGAACCATGAAAAAAATATCTATTCATCGATAACCGTTTCAAATCTATACAAAGCTAACATCACATTGTATTGAACCGAATTAAACACGAAGAATATGAAATATTAATTCGTGTAATTCAATACGCACCAAATAAAGGTGTGTGGTCTCGATAATATTTGCATTAATTTGTCCATCAATGAAAAAATAAACGCTGCGCGTCCCGAAAAACGAAATTTATTTGAATGTCAATTCGACGGTAATAAATTAACACCGAGATAAACCGTCGATGAAATTTAATAATTCTTCCAAGATTGAATTACCTTCCTTAGAGGTACGAGTACATTAAAAAATTATTCACGTGGTTGAGCTCATCGTGCGAGCTTCTATGTGTTCGTATATCGATGAAATGATTTTTTTACGATGCAGACGACGACAAATTTCAAACACTCGTACATCTTTTACGCCGTATTTAGCCCTTGATCGAATTATTTTCCGATGAATATACCAAGTTTTTATACAAGATCGTAAATCAACCTTATCACTTCGTATTAGAGAACCAATGTTGCGAAGATTATAGATTTAAATTAATTCATAGGTCAATACACATTGTCCACGATGGTACACAGGTAATCTGATACATTCTTCGTACGAGCTACTGAGGAAAATAAACCGACTATAGTGAAAGTACCTACCTAAAGCTCGTGGAATTCCTTTCCCCTCAATCGTATTCTCGGATTCGAAATACTTCATTGTAAAAATAAAGCAACTCGGATACTCTGAATCCTTCATTGATACAATCTGAATCTAGCAACCTTGAAAACGTATGCGAGCATTTTTTTGGCTCATAATTTGGATCAATTCCACCGTATAATTTCTCGTTTGAAAATTTTTTTCGTTTGGGAACGTAAAATTTGAAATATTACAATGAAAATTTGTTTGAAAGTGCATGAGTTAGCGGTTTTTTGCAACATTGTTTATGCAGTTCACCTTCGATGTAAAATTTACACGATGACGGGAGATTTGTTTAGAAAATTTGTTACCCTATTACCCTTCCCCTCGCCTACTCCATTGCAATATTTTACGACCGGCGAATTGGCGCATTTAATGAGTGGTTTTATTCGTTTATGGAAACGGAAAGTGAGAGGTGAGGTCATTTTCTAAATAAAGTACACGATTTTGTTTTTTTTCTTTCAGGTTATTGTATTATTTCAAGGAAGCCAATATCAATTTAAAAATCATTTAATGCGATCCACTTATCGATTTTAATTGCAAAAGCTTCGATATAGCTTTCGACTTCGCAGCCATTTCGTTCACTCCAAAAAACAAGAAGCTATGCTCAGGTCGATGTATTGTTCGAGACGATGGTACGTATTTTTAGATTTACGACATTTTGCATACCTTGACGAATTATTACGAAATGTTTACGTTTTGTGGAAAAAACAAAATAAGGATAAAGTGGGTTGTCGTGGCCATGAACGAGTATGTTTTGGAAACAAATTTTTTTCTAGGTAACCGATCGTAGCTCAGAGAGCTCAACCGGTCGTAAAAATTAATTTTTCAAGCATCATTTACGCGGTACATAACTAAGTACAAAAGCGATCCGGACACCGCGGCCCTATTTCATGTTCGTATATTAAAAATAATTGGAAACTCTTATCGATTTATCGTCATGTACAGTAAAAAGGCGTTCCTTTGGAAATTGCTTCTAATGAGCTTAATTAAACGATCGTGTCGGCAACGGGTGCTCTATAGTTTGATGGAGTTTTCCAACCATACGAGTATATGGGATATGGATTGTCGTACGTTGCGTTTTATTGTGTGGGAGGTTGTCAAAGATGGATATTTTCAACGAATTTGTTTTCTAAGAAAATATGTGTATATCTAGGCATACTATAGGGGGTTTTTCGTTCTTTTTTTTATTCTTTTTGAAGTTTTTATTACGATAAGTTGAAGTGCCTCGTTCGAAAACGAATGAGAATTTACAGTTGGATAAAATTGTACCTTGGAATTGCGTAGGAATGTTTGAAGGAGTGGGAAATGGGAAGGTGCGGAGGAGGGGAAGAGGTACGTATGTTCCAATATGTATAAGGAGAAATAATCATGCATGAAATTGGAAAAAATAACGTTTAAATTGGTATTGAAAATAATAGAAGAAGAAGGCGTGCGAAAAATTTTGCACAAAATATCAATTTATAGAAAAATAATGTGAAATCGATACCTATTCGTTCCATTCTGTTGCGAAGAACAGTTCTTTGAACTAATCAGACGTAGTTGCACTAATTTCGAGGTAGGAGGAAACGAGAGGGGGAGAGGGGGGAAGGACCTACCACCGAAATGCCGAATCCAAAATCGTAAAATGAAGATTCCTGAATTGAAAATTTAAAAATTTTGAAAAAATGCAGATGAGGACCTCGAATATATTTCAGAAAGTCTGACGGAGACTTTTTTGACTAAAAAAATTTCAAGAAAAGTTCAAATCAGAATTTTGCCAGGCAGCTTTTTACCTAACGCTGGCTTTTAGACATTTTGTGAGGCTTTTTTGAACTTGCTAACCCTCAGGCATTTCATCAGATTTTTTTGGACTTGTAAAATTTTTCAAAATTCAAGTGACTTTTTTGACTTGGAAAATTTTAGAAATTATGCTGGTTTTCAGACATTTTGTCAAACAAACACTTTAGATTTTTTGGACTTGTAAAAATGTTCAGTTTCCAAATATTTTTTGGACTCAAAAAATTTCAGAAATTCTGACTTTTTCGATTTTGAAAAATTTTACAAAATGGCCAGTTGACTTTTGAACTAGGAAAAATTTAGGTTGTTTCAAAATTTTACTTTTAGACATTTTACGAGACATGATAATATTGTGTTCAACTATTTGAACTTACAATTAGATAAAGTCAGACTTTATGTCAGACTAAAATGTTCATTTCAGTTTGACATAGTAGAAATGATCTGTGGAGAGGGGCCCAGGGGAACCTTTTTTAATTGAAATCATCTTTTAGATTTTGAGAAAAGTACCCTTCAACTTTTTATTTTTTTTAATATTTACTGAAATTTCTGAATTGATTCATTGTTGAAGTGTTGAATTGTGATGCTCAAAAATATTTCCATCTTCATTCATTCATATTTTCACAATTTTTATGAATTGTCAAAACTCCACATTTCTATGAATCGCTGAGACTTTTTGGTCCAATTTTTATTGAAAATATTTATTGACTCTGAATGGAAATACCAAATTCTGAGATATTAATTATTGTCTGTCAAAAATTGAAATTTCAAGATTGTTCTGTGATAAGCTTTTTACTTTCAATAATTTTGATTACCTTCCAAAACGTGACATTTCAATGTATCTATTTCTGACTTTTTATCATTTTTTATCGATTTGTATAATACCTAGTTCAATTATTATTAAAGATTGATTTTATGGCAAACAGGGACAAACCGAAAAGATTTTCCAAAGGAGGGGGGAGGGGGCAGAATTACTGAAAAATTCCAACTAAAATGACTGAAAATTTTCAACTCTACCTACCTACTTGGAACATGTTAAGCTAAATTGAAAAAAAAGATACAATATATCAATTTATAATTTATTTGGTCCAAGCGAAGCAAGGACGAAATCTTTTGCAAAAAAGTCATTTAAAAACTGAAATTTCATCATTTTTTTTCAGCATTTTAGTCTTTAAGGGAGCCCAGATCTATTGAAAAGCCCCTAATTAAGCCACTGATTCAACTAATTCATGGGGTGGCAGGATTGGCGAAAAAAATATGTGGCTTCATATAAAATTTTGAAAGAATATTCATCATTTTGCTAAAATAACCAAACGATATTCAGTACAAGTGAAGCGAGGTCAAAAATTCTGGCAGAAAAAAGATTCAAAAACTGAAATTTCATTATGTTTTCCAACATTTTACTCATTTCGGGGGGGGGGGGCCTGAACGGGGGGGGTCCTGAACCCTTGAAACACATCTAAAACCCCTTACTGATTTAACTGATTCAAGGGTTGGCGGAATCAGCAAAAAAATGCGGTTTTTACTCAAAATTTTGAAAAATATTCATTATTTTTTCAAATGAACGAAATGTTTTGAGCCCGATTGAAACGAGGGCGAAAATTTTATCGAAAAAGACATTCAAAACTGAAATTTGTGAATTTTTTAGTTGATAAAATTGTGATTTTGCCACCTGATGTCCAAAAACCATTAATTTACCAACTTTTCAAATGCCAAAGGAGGAAAACTGCCTCTGCCGTCTATTTGGTTGCGTTTCTGATGCCAAATTCTGAAATATTAATTATTTTCTGTCAAAAATTGAGATTTCCAAGATTTTTTTGTGATAAATTTGTCAAATTTCAATCATTTTAATTAGGTACCTATCTATCGAAAAATGGCATTTCAATATACTCGTACCTACTTATCACTGACTTCTTATCATTTTCTATTGATTTGTCGATAGTTCAATTTTTATTTAAACTAATTTTGGATTTTTAATTGAAATGTCACATTTTGAGATATTAAGTAATTATTTTGTGTCAAAAAATGAAATTTCAAGAATACATCATACGATTTTTTGAGATATTTTTGAACATTTTTTTATTGGAGTTTTTATTGGAATGTAAATTTTTCACATTTGAAAATATTTTCACAATTTTTTTTAAATTTGAGCGACTTTTTTGAAGTATTTCAAAATCGTTTTCGTTCAAAATATCACATCTTTTTCAAAAGAATTTTCATTTGATTACGGTTTTTATCAATTTTCTTCCTGGTTTCAGATTTGAACTCACCCCTTCCCTAACACTAAAAGTCGTGAAAATTAAAAATAACAGGTACATTTTTTTGTTGAAAAATAGGTTTTTCCAAAATTAGTTCGTAAGTTTTCTCGTTCTCGTACTTGAAATTCATCGGTATTTTTTTTCTGAAGAGAAAAAGTAAGACTTCTTCCCTTCACACAGCTCCATCCTGGTATATTTGTTCCGTTCGCTGGAATGTTGAATTGTTGATATACACGTGGGTGGTGGGAGGGGGGGGAGATTCTACTCCCTCGTCCATCCTTAAACTTGCTTGAGATTTCAAGAATATTTGTGGTATTTTTCAATCATAAATATTCCACAGATTATGTTTTGGTGCAATGAAAAAAAAAGTTCACTTTTTGGAGGCAAATTTTCCATTAAAAATTTTTAAACCTGTTGAATGGATCAAGAAAAGGGAAGAAGGGAAGTGGTATGAAATGAGTGAATTTCTATTTTTTGATTTCGTTCACAATTTCAACGTGCTCAACTACAGGGTGGCGCATAAATCAGTTTACTAATTTAAAATAATTTTTTTCTTCCAATAAAAATGAATTTTCTGGCCGAACTAGAGGTTCTATGAAAAAAATGCTAAGAACCAAAGTTGTAGAGGGTGAAATTTTCTGTCACAATTGAGCGACTAGTTTTTGTCTAGGATGCTTTGTTTTTATGATTTTTGAAGTGTTGAAATTGATAATGTAAAAAAAATCATATGTATTGTCTATTTTTAAACTTTGAATGCAAAAATCTCGAAAACTAAGCCCCCTAGGAAAAAAACTAATAGCTCTTAGGAGAAAGAAAATTTTACGCTCTACAACTTTGGTCCTTAGAACTTTTTTTGTAGGCCCCTTAGTTTGGTCAGGAAGAGATGGCCCATTTATAAAGTCGATAGTTTTGAAAATGAAAAAAAAAACAGGTTGACTGCGAAAATCTCGAAAACTAAGCTTCCTAGAAAAAAACAAGTTTATTATAAGAGAAAGAGAATTTTAAGCTCTACAATTTTTATCCCTTGCGTTTTTTTCGTAGAACCCTTAGTTTTGCCAGAAAATCCATTAGAACTGAGATTCAGACGCGGGAAACTGACTAATATGCCGCAGCTCTGTATAAATTTAAATCTTTTCTGTTTTCTGTTCTTTTATTTGATATTTCATGAAACAAGAATGAGAATGATGGTTGGTAGGGGAGGGGTGGGGGGTAAGATAGAATATTTCTTTCATTATTAGAACGATGATACGAATCTTCTTCCAAGTTCTATGCCCTAATGATGCTCAAACAAGAAGTTAGGGAAAACGTTGACTTAGAAACCACTTTTCATAATTTTTATGCTCTTGATTGTTAATTTTCATGAATTTTTCCTCATTTCCCTTCATTTACTGGGTCAGATCTCCAGTCACCATCAATTTTCCAAAATCAAATTAATTTCGACAGCAATGCTGTTACGAAATCCAGGATTACGATGAGAAATTTTTTTCGATCTACCTTCGGTTCCGTTCTGGAGCACTCGTTATTGCACGTTTATTAACTTTTTTACTTCAAGACACGATTTGTGGCACGACATCATAAAAAGGTCAGACTATGGCGACGCATAACGAAGCATGGAATCGGTCTCAGGTCTGGTAATTGTCCACGGTACGAGAATAGGTTGTTTAGCATGAATAGCAAAGTAATTAAATCTAATTCACCGTTTATATACTCTTGTCAGGTACACACGAATGTCGAGTATGTAGACTTGTGTACAAATTACTAAAATATCAATGTCTCTGGAGAACTTGAGAAAGATGGCTGATGCCGGATTACACGTGGTTTGCTTCTTTTATACGAATTTCAGATGAGATGAAATCACTTCGAATTTATTCGTGTAATTTGAGAAATTTCTGCATGATCTTAGGAGGTATTCGAAGGGAGCACAAATTTATGAAAAAAAAAACTCACTAAAGAGAAACCAATTACCTAATAAAAAAATCACAATAACGAAATCGTGTCTACGTCGAATGTTGAAATATCTCCTCGGGTCAACATATGGTCACATACGCCATCGGTATAGGTAAAATTTCGCATACTTTCGCGACCCAGCCACAAATTGCGCGAAATTAGTGGATTTTCGGCCGCAGCCGGCACGTTTTTAACAATAAAATTCACACTTACCGATAATTTCTTGAAAACTAATCACTTCGAATCGGTTATCGAACTCGACCCTCGCCAGCGAATGGTAAAATTTCGAATTTAGCGCGCATACGGCACCGCACAGAGCAGCAATAGGTTAACAGGACGAACGTGTACGCGCACTCGTCACAGCGTGCAATTTAATAAACTCGACACTGACAGCTCAACTTCGCGTTCTAAGATTTAATTCGTATTAAGATTCGAGCTCCGCGGAGCAAAACGAGAGACAGAGAGGGAAGTTGAAACCGAGGAAACTATCTCCCCGCTTCCGAGTTGGTAAAGACGCCCAACATCCGCCAACATTAACTCTTGCCTCTCCGGACTCCGCGTCCGTTCGTTAGCCAAACTTGGTCGCTAAATTAAGAGCGTGCGTGGGTGAGGCTTCAGCTTCACAATCCGCGTACAGTCTACCCATACTCATGACGGGTTCGGCTTCGCTTCGGTTCGGGTTTTTAAGGTCTTGTTTACACCGTATGCCGTATGGACGTATGGTCTTGGGTACCGGTACGTACGTACGAGACGTACGACCAATTCGTGCGTATTGAAATGCAGCCTGCGTCGTGTAGAAATTTTTTTTTTTCAAGTTTCCAAGGGTATGCGAGTACGACCAACCAATATTGTCAATGAAACGCGTGCTCTATGTATAGATGAGCACAGTTTTTATTTTCTAATATCATTCATAAAATATTGGCCGGAGCTAGAGAGATATTTCGGTAGTAGAGTCAGGGCCCGGAAAGATGGCGCTAAAGATATCGAGTTCGGGTGCACGAGGAAGGAAGTTACCTCATGTTGAACCCACAGACCAGCCGGTTTGGTATGCGTACCGTGTATTGGAATTTTCGCTCGTTCGGTGGTCATTATCAATGGATGAAGGTCTATGGTAAATCGGTGGTCAATTTTTTGACTCATTGGAGCTGTTTTATGAGGTTGTTTGTGGAAGTATGACCTTTGATAATTAAAAATATTTATATTTTGGATTTTTACATGGTTCTAAATTTTTTTCAAGTATGTAGATAGAGGATTTATTTGGTATTGAGTTTTTTCCTTGACTGGTAATTTGTTGTGGATCATATTAAAAATCGAACAAGTTTAGTTGAAGTGAACAGAAAAAGAACTAAGACTAATGAATAAAAATTGGGCTAAAGTTTACAAGTATCGAAGAGGGTAAGTAAGTTTTTATTTTTTCCTTGAACAAATCCTACCAGTTCCTTTTTACATACTTATAAAGGAAAAAAGTCTTTTGAGTAGTCAACAAAATAGGGATAAAAAATGCACATTTGATCAGGGAGTTGAACTTTCGAGTTTTGGTTAAGTTCGGTTCAGGTTCGGTTCTTGATTATATGAGTTTCAAATCATTCAAGTTCGGATTTGGGTTCAGATTACGGTTCAAAAATTATTTCGGTTTGGGTTACGGTTCACAGATTTTTAATAATCAATTTTCCAAGGCGACCAATCAGTTCAGTTCATTCAAAGTTTGAAAGTTTTTGAATTGACATTTGAATTTTTGACTTATTTCATCTCCAATTTCCATTGCCATAAGATTAAATACAGTACAGGGTGTTCCGGTAGCAGTGCACCGCCTTCTAACCAAAGATGCAGCAACACATCCTACATAGATGTATGCACTAGTCCTGGTAGATGTTTCAAAACGTCATAACTCCGCTGATAATATAGATAGGCAAATTCTTTTCAAAACTTTCTTGTAGAACTTTTCAAGGCCAACAAAATAAGTTATATTCATGTTTTGCCTAATTTTAAAATTGAAGGAGCTACAATAATTTGAAAATTTGTAAGCTTCATAACTCCTTCAATTTTCAAATTATGCAAAATTTTGTAAGAGTCATTTTTTGTTGTGCTCTTTGAGCTCCACAAACTGAGCTAATAATTTTTTGTCTACCTCCAAAGTTAAAAACATGAGAGACCATTTTGAAAATTTTTTGAAAAAAGAAAATTGAATTTTGAGAAAATAATGTAATTTTTCATCTTTTGAATGGTTGTAGCTCCGTCATTTTTGAAGTTATGCTTAAAATTATTAGTTCATTTTGTAGAGCTAAAAAAGCTCTACAAAAATTACTCTTACAAAATTTTGCATAACATGAAAATTGCAGAAGTTATGAAAACCTACAAATTTTCAAATCATTGTGGCTCCTTCAATTTTAGAATCAGGCAAAATATGAATATAACTCATTTAGTAGAGCATGAAAAGTTCTACAAAGAAGTTTCGAAAGGAAGTTGCTTATCTATATCGTCAGTGGAGTGAGGACGTTTTGAAACATCTACCAGGACGAGAGCGAGACTTTTCCCCTTCAACCCTGGAGTTGGCAAACATGTATGCTTTTATACAGTTTTGGTGGCTGCATCTCTGATTTGAAGGCAGTGCACTGCTACTGGAACACCCTGTACAGCACTGTAAATTTTTAATGAAAAGTATGTTTTTTGAATAATTTCTGTTCGGGTTTTGTTCTGAGTAACGATTTTGAATCATTTTGGTTCGGGTTATGGCTCAACTCGCTGCATTTAATAAACCAAAAATGACTGAAAATTACTTTTTTCAATTTATAGAATAATATTTTAACCGAGCGGGTACCTATAAGTTACACCAAAAAAAATGAAATTCATGTCGAAAAAAAAACGACCCCAGTTTTTTTTCAGTTTTCGGTTTATTTTTGCATTCAGTTGAATTCTGATTTTCTAATCCCCCCCTCCCCTGAAATTAATTTTCTCTAACTTATTGAGATGTTTTTTAAGTCGTGGAATCATTTTAGCTGATTTTTGAGCGTCGAAAAATCAGCCATCAAAATTGACCTGACAGTAGGTATACTTGAAACCCCTATTCTTAAAAGGTACTCATTCCACACTTTCTTCTATGGGTTTTTGGCAGATGAAATATGTACTGAGTGTTAAAGGGTATTTATTCCATAGATCAGCGTTTTTTTCGATTATCTCAGAACCGGTTTTGGTGGAATCGTTACCTTTTAACAATAGGGGTTTCACTTAAAGTTTTGTCCAGACGATAAGTCTCATAATAATTGACCAAATGAAATGAAATTTTTATGAAAGATCAAATAATACTGAGAATAGAACCCTATTGAATTCGAGAAAAATAATTATTCGTGATTAAAATTTTCAAATACTTTTAGCGCCTTGAATATTGTAGTTACGTGAAAATTGTATATGACTTTTTTAATAGCATTTAAGAAGGTGCATAAAAAAGGTCATATACAGTTTTTGTTTTTGTGAACCGGTTTTCAAGATATTTGCGACGATAGTTTTTTTCAAAATTTAAATTTTGCTTCAAATACTCTTCTAAAAGTAAATTTTTTTGATTGTTGAAGACTTATTATGAAATTTTTAGTGAGAAAATCAGTTTTTCTAACGCATTTGCTGCGTTGGAATTTTTTTAAAAATAAAAATAAACAAATTTAAAGGCTGGCAGGTATCCCAAAAACTTTGCACTGAGTTTTTCAAACAACTGAACATCTCTACTATCTGTGAACCGAAAAGTTAGTACAAAAGAGGCCTTTGAAAGCGAATTCTGTATTAAGTATTTTTATCAACTTTTTCACAAAATTTTAGCATGGGATAGGTATGCTTTTGCGATGATTTAATCCGTGAAAAATCTGTGAGGTTGACTTTTAGACATTTTGTCAGACTTTTTTGAACTTGAAAAATTTTAGAGATCACGCTGACTTTCAGACATTTTGTCAAACATTAGACTTTCTGGACTTCGAAACTTTCAGAAATTTTCAATTTTGAACTTGGAAAATTGTTATCAGTAAAGCAGCTGACTTACACCTCGCCAGGGAGAGGCAGCTGACGTTTTAAATTTAGAAAAATTAAGATTCAAAGATTTTTAGACAATTTGCCAGATATTGGAATTTCTTGGCTTGAAAAATTTCAGATTTCTCAGACTTTTTTGGACTTGGAAAAAATTTTAAAGATCATGCTGACTTTGAGACATTTTGTTAATCAAACACTTTGAACTTTTTGGACTTGGAAAATTTGAGAGATCACGTTGACTTTTAGACATTTTGTCAAGTTGTTTTAGATTTTTTAGACTTGAAGAATTCTTCAGATTTCAAATGAATTTTTGGACTAGGAAAATTTCAGAAATTCTGATATTTTCGACTTCGAAAAATTTTCTAAGGTGGTAAACCGACTTTTGAATGCAGAAAAATTTAGGTTGTTTCAAAATTTTATTTTTAGGCATTTTATGAGACATGATAACATACTTATTTCCTGACTCTTTGAATTTAGATAAAGTTAGACATTATGCCAGACTGGAATGTTCACTTTAGTTTGACACAGCAAAAAAATAATGAGTAGTTTGGAAACAGAAATAACTAGGAGGGTTAAAGGGCGAACGCCCCCCCCCCCTAAAGTCAATGGAAATCTGAAAAAAAAATTTAATCCAAGTCCAAAAAAGTCAGACATAATATTTAAAAGCTTCAGGGGTCGAAGGCATGTCGCTCGTTTTTCGCGGGTTTACTCATCGCAAAAGCATATCCTATGCTAATTATATATTGAATCTTTCATATGATCGAACCCTGTGGCAAATCTACCGACCGCTCCCCTCGCCCCTTGAGTAAATTCTTGATTGACTCATATAAAAGATCCGGAAAATTGAAAGTTTTACCCTTAAATCACAATTTTTCGAACTATGACACAGAAAAATTTCTTTAAAAAATTGAAGGTATTTTTGAAAATATTGAAAAATTGACGTAAGTACCTAAAAATATCGTAAAAATCACAAAAAAAAAAGTTATCGTGTGCTGTAAACTGTTTTAAAAGTCATGATTATCGTTTAAAAAATTGACGTAAGTTTGGGAATCATTATGTCAGATGGTCTCAAATTTTGAAGCTTAAATTTTTGGTCGTCAGATTTTGTCGTTAAAAAACTCTGTGAATGTGATTAAAATGTTGTAAAATTTGTTTCAAATATAAGCCTACCGCAGAAATCATCAAAAAATCCAACAAAATTTAAATAATCTTGAAAAATCGTTGAAAATTTCAAAAAACCGTTTAAAAACGTTAAAAATGTGGTAAAAATTTATGAAAAGCATGTTTTACAATAATTTTTTTCAAAAAAGTATTTTTTTTAAAATAAAGTAATCGTGAAAAATCATTTTTGATGACGTTTCTGGATTAAAATATCTAAGCTGCAGAAAGCATATCAATAAGAATTTTATCAAAAATAATTTTTCCCACTTTTTTTTTTTAAATTTGAAAAATACGGAAAAAGTTATTTTTTTGATTTACTACATGATTGAGGAAGCAACCTCGAAATACCCCTTTCAGATATCAAAATGTATGATTTTTTTGAATTTCCTTTGAAAAATATGTAATATGAAATTGAAAATTGTTTTCAGTGGTATTTTTGAGAGAAAATACTCATAAGTACCTATTTGTATTGCGGTCATTTTAATAAAAAAATTTTCATGTGATTTTTTTTCAAGTTGAAAAATTTATAAATTGGCAGGGGGGTGAAATTTTTAACAGATTGTTTTGAAGTTTGCATACAACCTTTGTGCTATACCACTTCTCAATCCCAATCATTCAACTTTCGACGGAAAAAATGGAATCTAATTCACCCATCAAGTGTTTAATAAAATATTTCGATCTGAAGACTTTCAATTGATCAAAATAGTTCAAAATAGGTACCTGATATATGTAGTTAAATCTAGGATTTTATCAACTATAGGGCTCAATCATTTTTTCGTTGGATTGCATAATTTTCATCCGGTAGGCAATACATTTTTTCGAAATTTTCAAAGAATATCACGAATTCGTGATTAGTATCATTTTTTTTATTTCTTAAGTAGGTAGGTAATTATCAAGCCAGTTTTTCTACTGTCTCAAAATACGTATCAAACGAATTTACAAAAAACAAAAATGCAGGTATCTTTTCACATATACTCATACGATGAACCATGAAACACTTTGTTTAACTTTTGAAAGACATTACCCACCATTTAAACCTTTTATTCTCAACTCTAGTGAAATAACTCTGTAAAGTTTTTCGAGCATATTATATCGAACATTACTAACGACTAAATTAAACCTTTAAAGTGCAGTATTGTTAATAACTTTTTTGTTCCCTAAAAAAAAAAGTCCCAAAAGTAGTACTATAAAAACATAAAACAATTTCAAACATATTACGTTAACTTTAATACGTAAAATTTACCACTCGCTAAACTCGGAATCGATTATTAAGAAAAGTTCATTAAAAGTTTCTTTATTTATTAGTATACGAAAGTTGGTTTCTTATAATCATTGCTTCATGTTCGTTGAACATTTTCGCAATAAAATTATATCTCGGTAAGTTTTTCCTCGTTTTGTGCCACAATTACATAACCGCCTAATGCTACATTTGATGCGCCAGCAGCAGCGTTTAAAAAGCTCCGAAATGTGTTACGTAGATAGAATATGTACGCGAAACGTTCTGGTGTGATAGCTGTTTATACGCCCAATGCAAATAGGACAAATCACAAGATGTAAACATGACGACTATGCATAAATAATGCTTTAAATTCGTTTTCGTTTTTTTCCCTTCTATTCCATTTCCTCTTCCCACTATTCCTCCTTCGTGTGAAAAATTATGTAATGCTCGCTAATTAATAGTCTTCGCGGTTCTTAAACGTATAATACATATGGGAAATTTTGAAAATTTTTGTCATCTAGAAAGAAATGATATGGGTTTTTGTTATTAACGAGCTCGTTTGAAAGTTTTATAGCGAAGTGGAAATGCGTTTTTGTTATGTTTTTTTTTCATCCTCAAGTACCTTTTTGGATGGTAATTGGTTCGGTGTATGTGAAATTTTTAGTTATTTATGTACCTATTATTGTTGTTGTAATTTATGTCTGAATTTTTAACGCATTTCTTTTCGTAGTAAAATTTTGGATGCAGTTTTACATTCCAAGCTAGAAGTTTAATAAACACTGCGTCAACCGAATACCAGACTTATTTCAAATTCAACGACAAAAACAGACGTTTTTTTAAATTATTGATCCTGAATAATAATAATTATGTCATTTGAAAGTTTAAATTTCCGGGTTTCGATTAAAGCTGTCGTCGTAAGCTTAGGTACCTGAATTTTTTCCCCAATATTTTTATACTGGTAGAAAGTTCAGGATTCGGTTTCTGTGATTTAATCTTCATTACATTCATTTTTTAGAATTTAAATACTTGTCGATTTAGAATTCATCGTTTTTAATGATTATTTAGATTATTGCCTTTCCAAGTAAAAAGAGAAGATGTGGTTACAACTGATTAAAAACTTTTCAAAAAAAAATTAATTTAATTCAAACTCGAAAAATTCATTATTTTCAAAAATTATGCAATTGAAGTGTCATTGAGGACTCGAATCTAATGAAAAGAAAATTTTAAAAGGTCCTAATATAAAAAATTTAGTTAATTTCTTCTAAATGCTGAAAAGGGGTTTCGAGTGCAGTGATGAAATTAGGCTGAGGCATCCCCTTCCACTTCAAGTCTGAAAACAGTGACCGATTTAAGGATTCTTGGGAGGGAGGGGGGTTCGAATTTGCCAACTTTTTTAACAATTTCATCAACTTTTATTGAGAGATCAAGGGAAGGTGGCGAGAAATTGTAAAATTTAAAAAGATATCCGTCATTTTGTTCAAAAAAGTAAATGTAAATTATATTTTACCAACTTGTGAACAATTTTCCCAACTGTTGTCAGATTTACTCCAATTTCTCAACTTTTCATCATTTCAAAAAATATATGGAGGGTCTGGTAGACGCTTCATACCCCAGTTAAAGTCGCTATGTGTTCCTAGAGTGATAAGAGATTGTTGAGGTACTGAGAGAGTCAAAATTTTGGAAAAAATTTTGGTCTTCAAGCAAATACAAATACGTATAAAATAACTCGAGTTTCCTATTCTTATTTTTCATGATAGTTTTGTAAAGTAATAAAAAACTACACTGTTTTTAAAACAAAAACATTTCCGCTCTTTTTACACAAATCAGTTATCGTCATAAGTTTATCAGTTTTTCAAGGTTTGTAGAAAGTACTTATACCTAGCAATAAATACCTAAATGCATAAAATATACCTATAAAAATAGTAACAAGCAATGTGGTATCTATGTCCAACTTTTTCAACTTCCTGAACATTTTTCAAAGTTTAGGAGGTTGGCAGAAAAAAAAAGGAAGTTGGCGTTAAAAATTTGGTTAACAAAAATGATTCAAGTTGGGAGTAAATTCTCTGAAAAAAATTTATTTATTTGATGTTGGATTTTTTGACGATTTTTAAATTATAGCTGTAAAATGTTTCTTACATGAGAAGTCAAGTTCTTCATTAATCAGTGGACACTTTAGCATCCAGCTGAACTTGGCTTACTTTGTAAATTTTGGCAGTTTTGTGAATTGAATTGCGAAATTTTGAACTTATCGGGTCATCCTTCCCCACCCCTTTTTAAAAATCCCATCAGAGGGCAAGGAAAAGTTTTGAGTTACGATTTTGCATACCGAAATTTTATTACCTTGAATAACTTTTGGACTTGAGGAAATTTTATAGCGCGAGCAGATGACTTTTTGAGCTTGGAAACTTTCAGAGATTGTCGTAACATGATCTTTGAAAATTTTCAAGTTCAGAAAATCATGTGGATAACACGCACAGCAGGTTTCTTCAAAAATGTATAAAGTACGTTGTTAAGATGGTCAAAAATTTCATTAAAATCCTTCAAAAGTGTTGTAAAAGTAGTAAAAAAGTCATCAAAAATCCTGTACTGGCGCTAAAATTGTCACAAAGCTCATAAAAATCATTATAAATGTTGAAAATTTTGTCAAAATTGTCAAAAATGGCGTGAAAATAGTTGAAAATTTCATTAAAATCATTAAAAAGGTAGCAAAAGTTGTGAAAAAGTAGTATAAAATGCTTAAAATGATGTGAAAATCAATAAAAAGTTCATTAAAAACTTTGAAAATTTTACAAAAGTCGTGAAAAGTGCCTAAAATGTTGTAAAAGTTTGTCAACAATTTTTGAAACATAGTAAAAACAATTAAGTATTTAATTAGAATTATTGAAAATATTGAAATCGTTGTAAAAAAAAATATGCATTTTTGAGAGCAAATTACTTCAATTAATCGATCGATTGATTATTCCAAAATTGATCAATCATTAATCAAAAATTCCAAAATAATCGATTACTTTTGATTTTTAGGAAATTACTCAATTTTGGGTATAAAAATGTTGTAAATTGACAATTTTGACCAAATAAAAATTTTTTAAAAATATGACGATTTCGACCGAAAATTACAATTTTGACCAAAAATGGTGATTTGGACCAAAAATTCACAATTTAGACACAAAAACCAATGACGGGGAATTTCTACTTTAAAATCACCATTTCGATCAGAAAATGACAATTTTGACCAAAAATGACAGTTTTTACAAAAAAATTTTCCAAGTCCAAAAAAGTCTGACATAAATGGGCAAAAATTTGCACAAAAGATAGATCCACTCTTCAAGCGGACATATTGGTACATGGATATGTCTTATCTTTTTTAAATCCCAAAAAGTCTGACAAAATGTTTGAAAGTCAAATTTTTAAATTAAAAAAATACCTATCTTGGTATAAAAGTCAGCATTATCTCTAAATTTTTCCAACTTCGGAAAGTCAATGAAAATCTGAAAA
>FIZU01062946.1:0-25711 GCA_900064475.1 Pseudococcus longispinus
ACGAAAGAACCCAACAAATCACTTGCGCAGAACGGATGCGCGGTAATTAAACTGAAAAGATGTTTGACGAACCGGAAGGCCCGTCGCTGGGTATCCATGTATGTAAGATCGATGTGGGAATGCGAGAACTTGTAATAGTCTATATAACTTTGGACAAATGAATCACATTGTGAAGAGCTCTGGCTCCTACCTAAGACCTATTTGACAAATATTAATCGTAAATGTTATTATTTAAAGCGAACTATTGCTAAGATATCTACATTTACGTATGATTTTAACCGCATTGAATAAATATTTGTTTTTATTTGGTCATTATAGAATGTTATTTAGTAGAGCGACAACAGCTAACTAATATACATTCAAATATTACTGTATTCGAGAATTTATTCCCCTGCCTGATCTGAGTATAGCGAACTATCGCTAACTCAGTTATATGACTTTTTAAATTTACGTTTAAAATGTGTTTTAATTTAGTTATAAAAATAAGAGCAAGTAAAACGAACTATCGCTGACTTGCGAAATTAATTAAGAATGTTGTTCAGTACAGCGACTTCGCTAACTGATATACATTCGAATTGGAATTAATTTATGGAAAAAAGCGAGTAAAGCAAACGATCGCTGACTCGAAAATTAATAAAAGAACTTACTCAGGAAGGAACACAATTGTATTAGAACAAACTAACACGAGAGAATGTTAAGCATAGGACAAACTGGAAAGAAGTAATTCACAAAACTCTCCTCACTCGTATATATAACCGCCCCACGGTTGCTAGCCAAATATTTTTGAACCCAATGCCGAAAGATTTTTAATTTAGTAACCAAATATTTCCCATCCATAATTTTTGATATCCAGAATTTTTGTGCAATAAACGCTCGACTAGACCATCATGATAGATGACAAAATCTGTAACATTTTGTGGCGCTACACATCAAATCAACAATACTCGTGCTAGACAAGTGTCTAGAAAAAATGCTTATACGACGCGACATATCGTGCCAATCTCAAGTGCATATAGATTATTTTTCAGTCACTACAGATTGTTTAAAAAATATTTGATTCGTGGTAAAGACAATATACATGTGGAAGTGCTCATCTCATTTTAATATATCCTGTATTGTTTATCACAAATGGGGACCTTCGAATTTTTCGTCGTAGGTATATTCATTTTCCAGTAAATACACAAATAAATACGAGTACAAACTGGCACCTAGTCGCCGACTCACCGTTACTTGTATTCAAAGTCCAAAAATCACCCTAAATCAATTAGGCACGTAGAATATGAGTGTCTTCCTTGCCTTTGTATTGTTTTCTAATTGGCCACCTGTACCACGTTATAGTTTATGTCTGATATCAGTGTTGTAAAAAACAACAATAGCGACGCAGCCTGGACATACCTTGGGATAGAATTCTTGGAAATACACAGACTCTCAGGTACTTCTCAATACAATGAATACATGTCATTTTCTAGCCTTCTGATTGGTTTTCCTTAGTGGGATAGGACAGGAGGTCATTTGAGGCACGCGAGCAACCTGTTTATTTGAAAACTAAAATATTCCTAGTTCTTCATTTATAATTTCGTTTTCGACTTGTTAACATCGATTAAGTAATCTATTTATTTTGTTGTGTATATTTTAGCCAATTTGTTTACTTTGTATTTGTGACTCTTATAGTTTGATTCGATACCCAGTTCGATATTTGAAGTTGATTTTTGCGAATATTAGCGCCAAGTATTTGCGATCATTTTAATCAAATAGTTTACTCGAATATTCGGCATTTTTATTTGTTTTTGTACATCGCGAGATTATGCCTATTTTTTTGCAATGGCTGCACTTCAGAAATTATTAGGCAGAGATGTCTCGCGACCCGAATCCGATCGTTGGAACTGCATTTCCATTGCGAAACTGAAGTTACCGAAGTATGTTACAACATTGTGTGCAAATACGGTGAAATGCTTCGTTCCAATCAAAAAGATATCGAAAAAGTTGTCAGTGAAACCGATCACAGTATCCAGATCGAAACTTATGACGAAGCAAAGGAAAATATTTCCCGTTTGAAATCCGTATTCGAAAAACATCTATTATCTCATGCATTTTCTACATCGAGATACACCGATTTATCGCACAACATGGTTTTGAGAAGACAATGGTGCATTTTAATTATGGTTGCAACCATAGAACCAGCTAATTGCGTTTCCGAAAAGGAATACGAACTGTATCAAGAATTGCTCATGTATATTCGCGAAGAATTCGATAAAAGCCAATCGAGTGTACAGAGATACATGCAGCATTACGAAGAATACGAAACAAATCGAATTACGAGAGCAGTTTCTACGGATGTTTAGAGATCAAGAAATGAAACTCGCAAGTAATATCGCTGTAATTCGTAGTTTGAATTTTTAGTGTTCAAATTAATCGGTGAGTGTTGAATTTTAATTTAAAAAGAAGTACAATCGCGTAAAAAAATTGCTTCCTAAAACTAGATTTTTTAAATCCACCTGGAAAAGGTGGTACGAGGAAAACCCAGATCATTTTTTAACTTAATGTAACGAGATATTTTTCGACAGGCTTTATATATGATTGTGGTATTTGTGGGTATTTACCTGTAATTACCAATGGGAGTGAGTATGCATGTATGCGTGTAGTCGATGATGTACAGTTGGAGTGTGTATCATTAGATCGGTAGATTGTTTGTTTTTAAGATGTAAGAATTATGTTCCTGACGTTTAATAAAGATTATGTTTATGCGAGTTAAGTTAATTACGAATGTCGAGTCTATTCCCAACAATGATTAGACATTTCTTTCGATAAATAAATTATCCCATGACATGCACTATTGAAAAAAAAAACAATGTTATTTTACCAAAAAAAATTATCGTTTTAAAGTCTATAACTATTGAACATTTTTGAAAAGTTGTTTTGAATGTTTTTTTAAAAAAGTGAATACGATTTCGTAAAGAGTTTGTTTCGTAAAACTTGTTTTTTAAAAATTTCTTTATTTCTGTGTGAAAATATCAGATTTAATAGCTGAAAAAGAATTTTGAGAGTTCTCTGAGTCGGTTGCTTTTCTAAGGCAGATGAAGGTAATATGGGAAATGATAGATGATCTTTTTTAAAAGTAATTTTTCCGGTATCGATTGTTTTAAAATTTATGTTGAAAATTTTGTATAAATCACTCCGAATATCTATTGTTGAATTATTGTTTTATTTAGTGATGAAACCTTTATCGATGATAATGTAATCAATAATTTCATCACTCACTGCATAAATCACCTTTTAAAGTGTAGGTGTACCTACTTTTGTAAATATCTATTATAAATATTAGTAATTTTTAAGAAATAAGCAATTAAATATTTCTCTTTTATCAATACGTATTCGGTTTATTTAATTCGTAATTGTGTAACCTTTTTAATAGATTTTTTCTTTCATAAAAAATTTTATTTTTTTGCAATTCATTAATACCTACTTATCCAGTATTGATTTATACTGGAACTTCACTAAAAAAAGTGATGAATTTCGAGTAAATGAGTAAAAATATGAATGGAATTTCGACTGGATTAAATTCAAAGTAATTTGGCGTAGTGTATTCAAAATGGTTTGTAAAATGAATCAAGACTGTTCAAAAAACCCCCCCAAAAAAAGGTAATTATCAAAAAAAATTAATATCTAGGTAATAGATTATTTTACATGACTCTTTTTGTCAACTTGCAAATTGAAGGAGTTATGAAGATGACAAATTTTCAAATTGCTGCTCCAACTTTAGAGGTAGGCAAAACATGAATAGAACCCATTTTGTGGAGATTAAAAAGTTTTTCAAAAAAGGTTTGAAAAATTTTGCCTATCTATAGTATCAGAGGAGTTGCGATGATCTGAAAAACTATCCATTAGAGCGTAACTTTCCCCCTTTAAATATTAGGGTCGACAAACATGTATTCACTGTGTAGTTTGGGTAGCTGTATCTTTGATTTGAAGGCGGAGTACTTTTACCAGAACACTCTGCAGACTAAATTCAAGTTGATGTATGTACGTTGTCATTTTCACCAGTGAAAATTAAAATTCTCGCACAAGAAATATGATCACATTAAAATTGTCAGTACTTTCATTTTCTCGAGTGACTACATTTTTTAAGGCCCGTAAACGTGAAAAACAATCCGAAATTTTGAATTTGTAATTCAGATGTTTTAGGATCTGAAATGACTCAAAATTGAAAATGTCTATCTTTTTTAAAAGTAAAAACAAAATGAAGAGATTTTAAGAGGATTTTCTATTTAAATTGAAAATTCACCTAGGTGGTAAACTTTCAAATTGTTTTAGACACTCAATAATGATTTTTTGAAAAATGGTGCGCAATTTTAACCGAAATACCTAATAGGTACATATCGACGAATAGTATAGATTCGAAGTAAATATAAAAGAAATTTTGTCTTCGAAAAAAAATTGCAGCAATTCACGTACATCACAAAATTATTAATTACTTAACTAATCAATCAATAATTAATTAGCACGTTTCGGAGTGTTGAAAAATGAAGTTGTTTTAACAAACCACTCATGGTAGGTAATCTCTTGAAACACCTTCTATTCGACATCGATCAAATTAGAAATTACATCATCTCTGTACTTCTCCTTAAATTTTCGAATCTGCTCTTCATCGCCATCAAAAAACCAAGGTAGAAGCATCCTCGTGTACTTTTCGTCGATACGATTATCGTATCTAATAAACATGCGATTTTCACCGTCGCCATATCCAAACACTTTTTCCAATTTGTACCTCTTCACTTCATCTACGCTCTCGAAATACCACAATAAAATTTTATCCAAGGGCACAAAAATGTCACCAATCTCTTGATACTTATTAAGACCGCCATTGAACCCAGTATACCATTTCATCGCTTCCCATCTACAAGCGAAAACGTGGTCGATGGGGAAAGATTTCTTATACTCTTCGATCTTCTGATCATCGTTATTGAAACACCACGATAAAAGCGAATGAATGTTCACTTCGTCGAATTCACACCAGCGATAACGTGCTGAAAGTGTCTCGATAATGAAAGTTTTAAATTTATTCAAATGTTCGGTATCGTAGATTCCATCGACGACGTCCATAAATTTACCCCTTTCTTCGCTGCTACTGCCAGACCAGCATTCAGCGCAGTAATGAATGAATGACCAAGCGATACGTTTTTTGAATTTGATCCCTTGGTCGGGGAAAGTATCGAGAATATGAAGGTCAATAAATTCTATCACCTCGTTCCATCTCTTCAAACTATAAATAATATAACCGTCGATTGTCCATGTATCTAGAATCCTGTTTAAGAATTCAGTTTTGGCGCTAGAATCGGGACAGAAATGATCGAGGAACCTGATTAATTGTTTCAGATTACCATCATAACCATCTAGCATCGAGCAACAATGTCTTCGAACGTTTTCCGACTTCAGCAATATATTTTTAAATTCGATAACGTCTTTGGGATCCGGAAGACAGAGTTCGATTAGTTGATCGATCATTGGAAAATCATTATATAACACTAGACTACTTCCTTGTTCCAACATGACAGCTTTTCTGAACTCAGCACTGCCATAAGACAGGAAAGTCAATAGGAATTCGAGATCACAAGACGAATCGGTGTAGTATTTGGCATGCAATCCTATCACAGTATTCCTCATCGAATTTAAAGCTCGATTGATGAAATCATCGGACGAAGAGTTCCAAATCTTCACTAGGTATCTTACTTTTTCAACGTGATCGGGAAGACTTTCGGTCAAAAGGGCGTAAATAAATTTGGTAAACTGCTCGTATGTTATTGCATCCTTGATACGAAGCCAGGTCAAGTAGGCAAACCTTTCATGAGACTTTTGTCTCCAGAAATTCATCGTGACCTCGAACGGTACCGTGGAAAGAACGTGACATTTCTGGAATTCGTTCATTTTGGAAAATAATTGTTTTTGGAATTGGGGCTTTCGATTAAGAAGTACCGAAGCTTTGGATACTTGTTCGTTGAAACTCAAACGGTTCCAGAAATACTCGATGGCCGACCACGTGTCCACGCTGAACCCTGTGACCAAGAAGCATTCGACGGATTCGCCATTTTTTCTGGGTAATTTATGTAAATTTCCATTCATATGACAAAGCCAATAATATATCAAGGGGCTTTTATCGAATGTGATAGTTTTGACGAAACGTTCGGGAATGGATTTGGCTGGCAATTGCATTATCTCGTCTTCGAAGCAATATTTGCACATGATTTTGAATTTATCTGTGAAGCTCAGCCTGGGATTAGACAACATATTTAAAGCAGTTTTACGATGATCGATTGTACTATTTGGTAACCAATGACAAAACATCAAATCTGACATTTCAATCGGATAGTCCTGACCAGATGGTTTCGTTTTAAAGATGTTTTGTACGAAATAGCGAACCCACTCGTTTATTTCATTTCTCACAAGATCGAGACAAATCTCGATTAGTTCTCTAATCAAACGAGGCACTGGTAAACTTTGAATCAACTCACAAACTTCGTTTTGGTCTTCCATATGAACGAATTCGAATGTAGGATACGAAGTTGCTTTACGTTTGCAATGATACAAGCTAATTACTCGACGCCATAATGCGATTGCTACCTGACTGGAAGTCATCGTTTGCAAAGATGGTATTTTTTCGTAAAATACCAAATTGGATGCTTCTTCGAAATCATTATTTTGTACATTCCATTCACCAACGTTTACCAAGTTTCCTTCGAAATTATTCCTGTGTTCATTAGATTCATCATTGATTTCGAAATGTCTGTAACCGTAACGACGTGGAGGATCAGTTGATGATTCTACCGTCAAGTAACTGAAATGAAAATCGTTCTCGACCAAATTGCCATCATTGTGTTCCGAAATTAAATCAAGATTGATGAACGGTTCGGAAGTCGCCGGATCAGTGGAGGTTTCCATTGTTTAGAATCTGGAAAGGGAAACTTTTTTCAGTCTGGATTCACAATAAAATAGGCCAATATTTTCAAATAAGGACATCACAAGGAATTTATATTCAATTATTTTGGTTGGAATGTACAGTATAGCAAAGAAAAGCAATAAAAATAATGTAATTTGATGAACATCTACAGTATGAAAATCATTATTACCGAAGGGTTGGAAATTTCGAAATGAACAAAAGACTGGAATTCTCGAAATTAAAAACTTTTGAGAAAAATTCAAATACGTTGAGAAGGCTGAAACGTAAATTTTTCCAATTTTTTTCGATCCCTACAATGACCTTGAAATTGACTTTGAAAACTTCAAATTGCCGTGAGGAGCACAGTTTTCGTACGGATACTCTGGAAAATATTTTTTCTCGTTTTCCAGACCATTTTACACTACTCAGATTTTTTTTATTTTTGCCAGAGGGGATCGTACCTAAATCTTCAAAAAACCGATTTTTTAAAACGGTTTCCCCCTTCAACTAGGCCATTTCTGGTCGAATTTTTTTTTCTTGTAATATATCATCAATGACACCAAAATACACCATCAACTTGCATTCTCTATTTTCTTTTAAAATACCCGAATGGACGCCCGCCATCTTGGGAACATACAACCTTCTCCGAGATGAGCTAGGGAAGGGCGTAAAAATTATGTTTGGACTTGTTTTAAGCCGACATCCATCAAATATTGCAATTTCAGCAAAATTAAGAAACTTTAATTTTTTTGCTCTTTTCAACGAATTGAGTAGGTAAGTACATATTTTTAATTTTGAAAATTATTACATGAAATAAGTGGAAAAAAATTTCAATTTCTCGATTTTGTTGAAATTGCAATACTTGATGGATATCGGCTTATAACAAGTCTCGACTGGTATATTTTTGTAAAATTCTACAATATTTTTAACAATGTTCTTTCTTAAAATTCAATTTTTTTACAAAATTTTTTCAAAATGGTCTTCCGTGTTTTTAATTTTAGAGTTGGGCAAAACATTATTCGTTCATTTTGTAGAGCTCAAAAAGCTCTACAAAAATGACTCGTTCAAAATTTTCTCAACTAGCAAATTGAAGGAGTTATGAAGCATACAAATTTCCAAATCACTGTTGCTTCTTAAATTTTTGAGTTAGGCAAAACATGCGTATAACCCATTTTGTTGAGCTTGGAAAGTTCTACAAACAAGTTTTGAAAAATTTTTGCCCATCTACATCATCAGCGGAGTTACGACGTTCTGAAATTTCTCTCCCCTCAAATTTTTTAACATGATAATTAAAAAAAAAATAAACTGGAATTTTGAGTTTGCAATTCAGATATTTTGGGGCCTCAATTCACCCAAAGTTGAAAAATATTCATACTTTTATGAAATAATAACAAAATGAAAATATTGTAAGAATATTTTTGATTTGAATTGAAAATTCGCACAGGAGATCAGCTTTCGAACTGTTTCAGACTTTCAAAAACAATTTTTTGAAAAATGCCGTAAAATTTTATTTGAAATAAAAACAATCTCGTTTGAATTAAAAATAAAGAAATATACGTTTTCGGAAAAATTGCAGCTATTCACGTACATCACAAAATTATTAATTACTCAACTAATCAAACAATAAATAAAGACTTTTAGGGGGTTGAAAAATAAAGCTCTTTTAACAAATGAACGATGGTAACCTCTTGATGCATCTACTATCCGACATCGATCAAATTAGAAATTACTTTATCTGTTTTAAAATTTTAATTTGTATTTCTCCTTGAATATTAGAATCTGTTCTTCATCGCCATCAAAAAACCAAGGTAGAACAATCCTCGTATACCTTTCGTCGATACGATCACGATATCTAATAAACATCCAACCTCCTTCGTCGCCATATTCAAAAACTTTTTCCAGCTTATACTTCTTCACTTTATCTACGCTCTCGAAATACCACAATAACATTTTATCGACAGAAACAAATATCTGATGAGTCTCTTGCGAATTAATATAAACTTTATCGAAACACCTATACCATCTCATCGCTTCGCATCTATACCTGAATACGTCATCAATAGGTAGTGATTTCTCAAACTCATTGATTTTCTGGTCGTCGTTATTGAAACACCACGATAAAAGCGAGTGAATGTTCTCTTCATCGAATTCATTCCACCGATAACGTTTCGGAACTGTTTCGGCGATGGAAGTTTTAAATGTATTCAAATCATCTGAATCAAAAATTCCATCGACGAGGTCAATAAATTTACGCGATTCGTCGTCGTTAGACCAATAATAGGCACAGTTCTGAACAAAAGACCCAGCGATACGTTTTTTGAATTTGATTGCTTGGTCGTGAAAATTATCGAGAATATACTCATCGATAAATTCGATCGTTTTATTCCATCTTTTCAAAGTATGAATAACGCAATTGCCGGTTGTCCACGTAACTAGGATCCTATATAAGAATTCCGTTTTGAAATTCGAATCGGAGCAGTAATGATCGAGGAAGCTGATCAATTGTGCGACATCACCACAATAACCGTCAAGCTTCGAGCAACAGTATTTTCGAACATTTTTTGACCATAGCAAGTTATGTTTAAACTCAACAACGTCTCTGGGATCCGGAAGACATAGTTCGATAAGTTGATCGATCATTGAAAAATCATTATTCAACACAAGACTACTTCCTTTTTCAAACATGACCTTTTTTCTAAACTCGACACTTCCGTAAGACAGATAAGTCATTAGGAATTCGAGATTACAATGCGAATCATTGTAGTATCTGGAATGTAACTCTATCACAGTATTTCTCATCGAATTCAAAGCTCGATTAATGAAATCTTCCGGCGAGGACTTCCATATTTTCACCAGGTACTTTAATTTTTCAACGTGATTGGGAAGACTTTGGGACAAAAAGGCATGAATTATTTCGGTAAATTGATCGTACGTTGTCGTATCCTTGATACGGATCCAGGTTAAATAGGCATACCTTTCTTGAGATTTTTGATGCCAGAAATTCGTCATGATTTCGAACGGTATGGTGGAAAGAACGTGACATTTCTGGAATTCGTTCATTTTAGAAATTAATTGTTTTTGGAATTGGGGCTTTTGATTAAGAAGTTCCACACACTTGGATACTTGTTCGTTGAAACTCAAACGGTCCCAGAAATACTCCATGGCCGACCACGAATCCACGCTGAACCCTGTGATCAAAAAGCATTCGACGGATAGACCATTTTTTCTGGTTAATTTATGTGAATCTCCATTCATATGGCAAAGCCAATAATATATCAAGGGGCTTCTATCGAACGTGATATTTTTGACGAAACGTTCGGAAATGGATTCGGGTGGTAATTTCATAATATCGTCTGCGAGGCAATACTTGCACATGATTTTAAATTTATCTGTGAAGCTCAGTCTGGGATTAGACAACATATTTAAAGCAGTTTTACGATGATCGATTGTACTATTTGGTAACCAATGACAAAACATCAAATCTGACATTTTAATCGGTTTTTCCGCAGCGGATGGTTTCGTTTTAAAGACATTTTGTACGAAATAACAGACCCATTCGTTCAATTCACTTCTCACAAGATCCAGACAATTCTCGATTAGTTCGCGAATCAAACGAGGCACTGGCAAATTTCCAATCAACTTGCAGACTTCGTTTTGGTCTTCCATACGAACGAATTCGAATGTAGAATACGACGTTGCTGTACGTTTGGAATGATCCAAGCTGATTACTCGACGCCATAATGCGATCGCTACCTTACTCGAAGCAATCATTTGTAAAGATGGTATTTTTTCATATAATACAAAATTGGATGCTTCTTCGAAATCATTGTTTGATACATTCGATTCACCAATGTTTACCAAGGTTCCTTCGAAATTATCCCTGAATACATTAGGACGACGGTAACCGGGGCAACGAGGAGGATCAGTTGATGATTCTACCGTCAAGTAACCAAAATGAAAATCGTTCTCATCCAAATTGTCATCATTGTTTTCCTCAATTAGTTCAAGATCGGCCAACGGTTCGGTAGGCATCGGATTAGTAGTGGCGGTTTCCATTGTTTAGAATCTGGAAAGGGAATCTTTTTTCAGTCTGGATTCGCAGTAAAGTTAACCAATATTTTCAAATAAGGACATCACAAGAAGTTATATTCAAGTATTTTAGTTGGAACGTAGAATATACTCGCAGCATAGAAAGCAATAGAAATAACGCGCCGAGACTTTTTTTTACTGTGCTCCATGTTTCTACAGATTTTCTTATGAAATTACTAAGGAACCAAGAGTTCACCCGGCTATTGCAAAAATTTTGATTGCACCCCTTCCACCTCTTCAATTTTGCATGATACATAATTTTCGAAAATATTATTCAAAATTGGAGGGGGGATTGGGTGCAACCAACCTTTTTGTAAAAGCCAAAATTAATCTCAGGATCTTAATCTATAACATTTGTTTGAAAAGTTTTTCAATTGGAGTCTTAGGTACTGCGGTAGGGAACTTTTTGAAAAGATCGGCGGACCCTCAGAAAAAGAGGCGTAAAAAATAGCAGAAAGGGGTAAAAAAACTGCGAACTCAATTTTTTCGGAAATAATATTTTTGGACAACCTATAGGCATGGGTATGATATATTTTTGTGTCGCAACGTTCACACAGAAGCACGGGCGTCGCTGACGGGGGAGACGTGCCCCCCCCCCATATCTAGTCAAAAAAAGTATGAAAAAATACAAGCAGCGTAGCGATCGCCTGGGTTATCAATTACTGCAGGGTTATTAAAATCACAGTCAAAAATGAACGATAGGTTACTTTATATATATTTGTAAATCTCGAAAAAAAAATTGTGTCTCCTCCAATATTTGAAACTCAGCGACGCCCGTGCACAGAAGATAGTCCAGATCCGTTTAATGCGTCATGTTATGTCAAACACTAGTACTTACAAGTTATAGCCCTCCTTAGGTGTTGTGGTCCAAAATTCAACCTATTGACACCAGGACCGCGATTATGCAATTACCTTACTATAAATTATCCATGTACCAATATGTCCGCTTGAAGAGTGGATTTAAATCATGTTATCTATCAAATACCTCCCGTATACAAATAGATTAATAACATATAGGTATCTATGAGTGTTACACAATCTGAATTTAAACGTTTATCGACCAATTTTTACCACATGTTCTACTTCTTTTACAGAAATTGCAAAAATTTTGAACTAATATTTTTCAATGATATAGATTAATTACTTATGTATGCACATTTCTTTGGCAACAAGATTGAAAATTGAAATGATGACCGTGGAATGAATCAATGATGACCAAGGTGTCAAAGATTTATTCATAATAAAATATTAGCAAGGGTTATTTTTCAATCTGTATATAAATTCTACACACATAAGTATGTACAAACAGTAGCCATGTTTTCTAAAAATAATCTCATTCGAAGTAAAAATATGGGGAAATCCATTATCGAAAAAAAAAATTACAGCATTTCTCGTACATCGCAAAATTATTAATCACCCTTGAGTAATCAATCAATAAATAGTTACGTTTTATGGGGTTGAAAAATTAAGTTTTTTAAACAAATGACCGCGGTAATCTCTTGACTTTTGAGACACCTTCTATTCGACATCGATTAAGCTAGAAATTACGTCATCTTTGTATTTCTCCTTAAATTTTCGAATCTGTTCCTCATCACCATCAAAAAACCAAGGTAGAATCATTCTTGCATACTCTTCGTCGATTCGATTAGCTTGTCTAACAAACATACTCCTGTCATCGTAGCTATATCCTAACATTTTCTCCAGCTTGTACTTCTTCACTTTGTCAACACTCTCAAAACACCACAATAAGATTTCATCGACGGGAGCAAAACTCATACAAATATCTTGCGAACTAGTAATATCCCACTTAATTTCATCCATTTTATACTCGAATATGCTGTCGATGGGGAAAGATTCCTTGAATTCTTTGATCTTCCGGTCGTCGTTATTAAAACACCACGACAAAAGCGATTGAGTGTTCTCTTTTTTGAATCCTCTCCATCGAAAACGTGCAGGAATTGCCCCGACAACGGAAGTCTTAAATCTATTTAATTCTTCGTTATCGAAAAGGCGATGTATGAAGTCAATAAACTTTTTAAATTCGTCGCTATTACACCAGCAATCGGCGCAGTAGCGGACAAAAGACCAAGCGATACGCTTTTTGAACTCGATCGCTTGGTCAGGGTAAGTATTGAGAATATGCCGGTCGATAAATTCGACCACTATGTTCCATCTCTGATGATTAGAAATACCGGTACCGCCGATTGTCCATGCATCCAGGATCTTAGGTAAGAATTCGGTTTTGGCGCTCGAATTGGGACAGTAATGATCGCGGAAGGAAATCAATTGATCGACATCACCATTTTGACCTTCCAACATCGAACAACAGTGTCTTCGAACGATTTCTGAATTCATCAAGATATTTTTAAACTTGAGAACGTCTTTCGGATCCGGAAGATATAGTTCGATTAATCGATCAATCGTTGAAAAATCATTATATAACACCAGACTGCTTCCTTGCTGAAACATGACTGCTTTTCTGTACTCAACACTTCCATAAGACAAGAAAGTCAAAAGGAATTCAAGATTACAAGCAGAATCGCTGTAGTGTTTGGAATGCAATCCGATCACAGTATTTCTCATCGAGTTTAAACCTCGATTGATGAAATCGTCTGGTGAAGAATTCCATATTTTCACCAAGTACTTCAATTTTTCAATGTTATTGGGGAGACTTTCGGTTAGAAAAGCATAAATAAATTTGGTAAATTGATCGTACGTTACCGTATCTTTGATACGGAGCCAGGTCAAATAGGCATACCTTTCTTGAGACTTTCTTTTCCAGAAATTCATCGTAATCTCGTACGGTATCGCGGAAAGTACGTGACATTTCTGGAATTCGTTCATTTTGGAAATTAATTGTTTCTGGAATTGGGGCTTTTGATTAAGAAGTACCAAAGATTTGGATACTTGGTCGTTGAAACTCAAACGGTCCCAGAAATACTCCATGGCCGACCACGAATCCACGCTGAACCCTATGATCAAAAAGCATTCGACAGATAGGCCATTTTTTCTGGGTAATTTATGTGAATTGCCATTCATATGGCAAAGCCAATAATACATCAAGGGGGTTTTATCGAACGTGATATTTTTGATGAAACCTTTGGGAATGGATTTGGGTGGTAATTTCATTATCTCGTCTTCCAGGCAATATTTGCACATGATTTTGAATTTATCTGTGAAGCTCAGCCTGGGATTAGACAACATATTTAAAGCAGTTTTATGATGGTCGATTGTACTATTTGGTAACCAATGACAAAACATCAAATCTGACATTTTAATCGGATCCTCACTATCGGATGGTTTCGTTTTAAAGACGTTTTGCAAGAAATAACGAACCCATTCGTTCATTTCACTTCTAACAAGACTGAGGCAATTCTCGACGAGTTCTCGAATCAAACGAGGCACTGGTAAACTTTCAATCAACTTGCAGACTTTATTTTGGTCTTCTGCACGAACGAATTCGAATGTAGGCCACGAAGTTGCTTTACGTTTGGAATGATCCAAGCTGATTACTCGACGCCATAATGCGATCGCTACCCTACTTGAAGTCATCATTTGTAAAGATGGTATTTTTTCGTATAATAGTAAATTGGATGCTTCTTCGAAATCATCGTTTGATACATTCGATTCACCAATGTTTACCAAGGTTCCTTCGAAATTATCCCTGAATACATTAGGACGACGGTAACCGGGGCAACGAGGAGGATCAGTTGATGATTCTACCGTCAAGTAACCAAAATGAAAATCGTTTTCATCCGAATTGTCACCATTGTTTTCCTCAATTAGTTCGAGATTGGCCAACGGTTCGGAAGGCGTCGGATTAATAGTGGAGGTTTCCATTGTTTGGAATCTGGAAAGGGAAAGTTTTTTTAGTCTGGATTCGCAGTAGAATTGACAAATATTTTCAAGTAAGGACATCACAAAGAGTTCATATTTAAGTATTTTAGTTGGAATGTAGAATATTTTAGTAAATTGTCCGAGGTATCCTACAGCAGTCTTAGCGACGTGTTAATGGACGCATACTCAGATACTGATTTTGCTGCTAGCGTCATCGATCATAAATTGGTAAGCAGAAAACTTATCAACTTGTTCGGCTGTCCGGTTACTTGGCAATCGAAGAAACAGCCGATTGTAACACTCAGTACCAGCGCTGCCAAATATCTACAGAGCACTATCCGAGCCCACTTCGACAGTAATGATGCTGAGAAATTTATTGGTCAAATTTGGTTTTTTGGTCGATCAGCCCATTCCGATGCATATAGACAACCAAGGGGCAATAAAATTGGCCAAAGACAGGGACAATTAAAATAGGAACAAATATATTGATAGTAGGTACCATTTCGTACATGATTCATGTGAAAGAAAATTGATTAATGTAGTGTATTTAGGTTTTGCGTTCATCTCATGGCTGGGTAAATGCAAAAGTGTGGTTCATTAATTCAGCTAATGACTTTTTGACACTTTTAAATAAATATTCGTATTCTTCTCACAATTATATAACATTTTATCCATAAAATCTCTCCCGGACACAAATAGCTGTTAATAATATACTCGTAATTATATCCACGAGTGTGACACAATCTGAATTTGAACGTATATTGATCAATTTTTACTTCGTCTTCTACTTCTTTTGCAGCAATTAAAAAAAAATTCTACACTAATGTTTATTAATGCTGTAGGTTATTAATTTATGAACATTTCTGGGGCAATAAGGTTGAAAATTGAAATGATGACGGTGGAATGAATCACTGATGACCAAGGTATCAAAGATTTATCCATTAAAAACTATTAGGAAGTTTCCTGTTTCCATCTCTATCTAAATTCAACATTCTTATCGACGAACAGTATAACCATGTTTTCTAACAAATAATCCCATTTGAAGTAAAAATAAAAGGAAATCCATTTTAGAAAAAAAATTGCAGCAATTCGCGTACATCGCAAAATTACTAATCACATACTTGACTCACCAATCAATTAATAATTACGTTTTAGGGGTTTGAAAAATGAAAGTGTTTTAACAAATGAATGCCGGCTAACATCTTGAGGCACTTTCTAATCGACATCGATCAAATTAGAAATTACGTCATCTTTGTATTTCTCCTTAAATTTTCGAATCTGTTCTTCATCTCCATTAAAAAACCAAGGTAGAATAATCCTCGCATACTCTTCGTCGAATCGATTATTGTTTCTAATAAACAATCGATAGCCACCGTCACTATATCCGAACACTTTTTCCAACTTGTACTTCTTCACTTTGTCTACGCTCTCGAAACACCACAATAACATACTATCGATGGGAGCGAAAATCGTACAAATATCTTGCGAACTAGTAACAGTCCACTTCATTGCATCCAATCTACATTCGAATGCGTTGTCGATGGGGATAGACTCCTTGAACTCTTTGATCTTCTGGTCGTCGTTATTGACACATCACGACAAAATCGATAAAACGTTCGCTTCGTCGTATTCGCTCCATTGAAAATGTGCCAGAAGTTCTTCGACGACGGAAGCTTTAAATTTATTCAAATCATCGGTATCGAAGAGACGATCTATGACGTCGATAAACTTATTCAATTCGTCGCCCTTAAACCAGCAATGGGTGGAGTAGCAAGCGAAAGACCAAGATACTCGTTTTTTGAATTTGATCGCTTGGTCAGGAAAAGTATCGAGAATATGTTGGTCGATAAATTCGATCACTTCGTTCCATCTCTCCAAGGTATAAATCATAGTGCGGTCGGTTGCCCATGAATCTAGAATCTTACATAAGAATTCGGTTCTGGAACTCGAATTGGGACAGTAATGATCGCAAAAGGAGATCAATTGATCGACACCACCACGACGACCACCTAACATCGAGCAACAGTGTCTTTGAAAGTTATTCGACTTCAGCAAAATATTTTTAAATTCGAAGACGTCTTTGGGATCCGGAAGACAGAGTTCGATTAGTTGATCGATCGTTGAAAAATCATTATATAACAACACTAGGCTGCTTCCTTGCTCGAACATGACTGCTTTTCTGAATTCAACACTTCCGTAAGATAGGAAAGTCAGAAGGAATTGGAGATCACAAGGCGAACCGTAGTATTCGGAATGTAATACTATCATAGACCTTTTCATCGAGTTTAAAGCTCGATTAATGAAATCATCCGACGAGGAGTTCCACATTTTTACTAGGTACTTCAATTTTTCAACGTGATCGGGAAGACTTTCGGTCAAAAGGGCGTAAATAAATTTGGTAAACTGCTCGTATGTTATTGCATCCTTGATACGAAGCCAGGTCAAGTAGGCAAACCTTTCATGAGACTTTTGTCTCCAGAAATTCATAGTAATCTCGAATGGTTTCGCAGAAAGGACGTGACATCTCTGGAATTCGTTCATTTTGGAAATTAATTGTTTTTGGAATTGGGGCGTTCGATTAAGAAGTACCACAGATTTAAATACTTGTTCGTTGAAACTCAAACGGTTCCAGAAATACTCGATGGCTGACCATGTATCCACATAAAAACGGGTGATCAAAAAGCATTCGAACGATTGGCCATTTTTTCTGGGTAATTTATGCAAATCCCCATTCAGATAACAACGCCAATAATCTATCAAGGGGTTTTTATCAACTGATATCGATTCGGGAGATGATTTACTTATTTCGTCTTCGAGGCAATATTTACACATTATTTTGAATTTATCTGTTGGGCTCAGTCTGGGATTAGACAACATATTTAAAGCAGTTTTACGATGATCGATTGTACAATTTGGTAACCAATGGCAAAACATCAAATCTGCAATTTTAATCGGATCCTCGCTAGCGGGTGGGTTTGTTTTAAAGACATTTTGCACGAAATAACGAACCCATTCGTTCATTTCACTTCTCACAAGACTGAGGCAATTCTCGACAAGTCCTCGAATCAAACGAGGCACTGGCAATCTTTGAATCAACTTACAGACTTCGTTTTGGTCTTCCATACGAACGAATTCGAATATAGGATGCAAGGTTGCTTTACGTTTGGAATGATCCAAGCTGATTACTCGACGCCATAATGCAATCGCTACCGTACTCGCAGTCATCGCTTGTAAAGATGGTATTTTTTCGTAAAATACCAAATTGGATGCTTCTTCAAAGTCATTAATTGGTACATTCGAGTCCCCAACGTTTGCCAAGGTTCCTTCGAAATTATTCCTGTATACATTAGGACGACGGTAACCGGGGCAACGAGGAGGATCAGTTGATGATTCTACCGTCAAGTAACCAAAATGAAAATCGTTTTCATCCGAATTGTCACCATTGTTTTCCTCAATTAGTTCGAGATTGGCCAACGGTTCGGAAGGCGTCGGATTAATAGTGGAGGTTTCCATTGTTTGGAATCTGGAAAGGGAAACTTTTTTTAGTCTGGATTCGCAGTAGAATTGACAAATATTTTCAAGTAAGGACATCACAAAGAGTTCATATTTAAGTATTTTAGTTGGAATTTATGCGCGCATTTTTGCGCATGCTATCAAATTTTTCATAAATAACTCTAACCAAGTTTTTATAACTTCAAAAATATATTTCTACAGCTTCAATTTTTAATAATCAAGTAAAATATTTTTCTCGATCAACTCTTCCTGTTTTACTAAGCCGTGTGACAGAGGGTCGGAATTTATTTCCGCAGTAATTACATTTGAATTTATCTTCTATTCCAGTAAAATGATCCCATGCAATCAATTTTGGTTTAAAACCAGAAGCTCTTGCAGACGTGATCACAAATTCACAATTCATATATTCGAATGGTTTTAAAAATGAAATACGTATTAGCTACTCTAAAAAATTGATATTTCAAACAATTTCATACTTTCACAATGTCAACATGAAAAAAAAAACGAGACACGCCATTCTTGTTCATTCATCTTCGGTTATTAGGGATGGGTATTTTCAAATGTGGGGTGCCAGCGCATATTTTGATATGCATCACACGGTGCGCGCACATTAAAGCATATGCTCAAGCTCAGCAAGGGGCAGAGCATTTGCACGCATATGCGAAAATATGCGCAGACGAGCATATGCTCTCAACATCACTATCTAGGAGTCAATTTTCCTAGTTCAAAAAAGTCTGACATAATATCAGAAAGCTACCCTGATTTATAAAATTTTCAAAGTTCAAAAACCCTAAATTATTTGTCTGAAAAACTGTGTGAAAGTCGCCATTATCTCTGAAAATTTTTGAAGCCCAAAAAAGTCTGATAAAATGTGTCAAAGTCAATGAAAATCTGAAAATTTTTCCAAATCCAAAAAAATCTGACATAATGTGTAAAAGTCAATGGAAATCTAAGAATTTTTCAAGCCCAAAAAAGTCTGACATTATGTCTGAAAGTCAGCGTGACAAAATTTCGTCACGTTTTTTGCTGGTAATTTAATCGTTTTTTACGTTATTTTCAAGCAATTTGCATAAAACTTTTAGTAGGTATATTTCTTTCATTTAAAAACATTTTTCAAATTTTCAAAGTAATTTGGAAGTTTTTATTAATATAATGTCAATTTTTTTGAAATTTTTCAATAAATTTTGTAATACGCCAAGCAATTTTTTAAACAGAATTTTACGTATTTTCATCAGTTAATTTTTAAAATGTTTTTTCAATCTGTGACATTCTACTCCAATTTACCAATAACTACTCATTTTTATTGATTTCCACGAAAAATTTATTGTACCTACTTTCGCGAAATGTTGACAAAATGAAATGAAATTAGCAAAATTTAATAAATTAAAATAATTTAATTTCATAGAAAAATGTTAATACAAAAAAATTTTAAATTTAAAAACTTACGCTACCTGCAAATATACTTAACTGAAAATTATTTTTAAAAATGTAAAATTCTAAGAAAGTGAACACAAATTACAGTCTAAAAAATGGGATTTAAGTATAAAAAATTTATTAATTTTCAAATAAAAAAAACATGCTCTCGACCATTTGGCTGGTCATATGCAACATAAGTCTACCAAAGAAAATTAATTTACGTAAAATAGTTTATTTATGTAAATCGAGTCTTTCAGAGAATTTCAGGAAGGAGAGGGAAGTTTGAGGGAGAATCTTTGAGAATGGAGGACTTGACATGATATCAGGATGAGATAAAATGAGAGGATAGTTTTAACTGAAAGATCACAAAGTGGTGAAAAACTTTGAAATAAAAATAAAAATTTCATCGAATAAAACTTTTTGATGAAAAATTGAAAAAAATTGAGAAATCTGAACCAAAATGTTTATAAAATTGGAAGGGAGGAATCTCTTTTTAACCAATTTTTGATTGATCATTATTAAACTGATATTAAACCATTTTTACATTTTTTACACATCCATCGAGATTTTAATGATATTTCGTCAATTTTATAAGAAATTGTTTCAATACAATTTTGTAAAAATATTTCATTTATTTTCACAACGGTCATTTTGGAGAATTTGATAGTAGTTTATAATTTTTACACGTTTTTCAGTTCTTTTTTTAACCTAATTTTCAACATTTTATGAATTTTAACGCCTCCTATCTTTCAAAACACACTCGATGGTCTGATCATACCATCATATCCATTCATCACTCGATATCCATCACTTTAGAAATCTTCTCCAATCACCGTCAAAAACCCACGACAAAATATTACTAATAAAAAGCTCGTCAACATGGTTGCTACAATTATCCCGATGACCGAGCATTAATACATAACCGAATCATTTGATCGATCGTTGAGAGATTACTATCTAACACTGACTCATCTCCACCCTTCAGCTTAGAATTTAATACCATTAAAGAACCAAGATATCCCATTCGATCGTAACCCACTCCCCAAGGCATTGTCCTATATGAATTGATTATATCTTGGGTAATCGATACAAATGCTGGAATTCTGTAATCATTCGAAGAGTGATTACATATTTTCACCAAACAGCTGATTTTCTCATCATCATTAGGAAGACAATCGTCCAATAGCATTGAAATCAGGACGATGAACTTTTTTTGCGTTATCACACTTCCAAACTTGACCCAAGTAAGAAAAACCAATTCGTACAAATTTTCATTCCAAAAATTTACCATCATATCAAAAGGGATCGTCGACAAGACGCGATATTTCTGAAACTGGTTCATTTTTGCAAACAGTTGTCTCTGGATTTTGGGCCTTCGACTCATTAGCAGCAATGCTTTCGATATTTGTTGGTTGATATTTAAACGATCCCAGAAATACTCTGTTGCTGACCACGTATTCACTTTGTGAGATTCTATTAAAAAGGCTTCGATTGAATCCCCGCATCTTTTTCGCAATGTATCAATCTCATCGTTCATATAACAAAACCAATAACACAGTAATGGATTTTCATCGAAGGTTACCATGTTGATGAAACATTCTGGAATCGAATCAAGAGGCAATTTTTTGATTTCGTCTTCGAGACAGTACGCGCTCGTGATTCTGAATCTATCGAAATTACTCATTTCACGATTGGATAAAATATTCAACGCTGTTTTTCTATAATCGATTTTCCCTTCTGACGACCAAATGCAAAACATAAAATCTGATAGGTCGAGCCCTTTAGGGATGCACTTGTGGTACTGATAAGCCCATTCATTCATTTCATCTTTTGCCAGCTCTACACAATTTCTAACAAATTCTCGGATCAAACCAGGCACAGGTAAATCCTGCAATAATTCTTCAACATTTTTAAACTCTTTGCCCAGAAAATCATACACAGAACCCGAATACGTAACACGTTTCGCATTCTCACTGCTTATCATCTGTCTCCACGATTCGATTGCTACTACAAACGAAGCCATCTGTTGTAATGTTGGCAAACTTACGATTTCGTAAAATTTTAAGCAATCGTCCTTATTTAATTCAAGATCGGTCAATTCTTCAACAGCATTTATTTGCTTATAAGTGGGAGAATCTTCATTAGTCGAATTTTCTGTGATTTTCGAGGCCCCTTCGAAGTTTCCCGATTGTTTGCTCGTCGTTGCATGAGAGGGAGAAGTTTCCATCGTCGAATATCTAGAAAGGGAAATTGTTTACAGTTCAATTTTGCATAAGCTCGATATAGCAGCGATAAAAATATATGAGTGGTGAGGAGTAAAGGTTGACTTTTGATCAGGATGATTTATTTTATACATTGGTACAGTTAATTCACTATCATCTCTTTCATTTTGAAAAAAAAAAAATGGGATCTTTAATGATATACCCTTTTTTCAAGCTGAGATCAAAATTCATGAAATTCAGGATAAATAAAAATTCATTTAAAAAACAACAAATATAGAATTTCTGTCTGATTATAGCGTTAAGAAACTAGAATTTAAAATATTAAATTCGTAAACAAATTGAAAATTTCAAAATAAACAAAAAATCGAAAATTAAAAAAATGAAAGTTAGGTATCATGATTACTTGCCATCAATTTTGAAAATTTTCTGTAATTTTTACCTCATACTTGCAATAAAATTTTGAAAAAAATTATTCATAGATATTTTACCAATTAAATTTAATAATTTCACCACCTGATCTCACAAACTCAAAATTTTTTCTTGCTTTTGAGATTATTTTTACACGCGACTTAACCTTCTGGTCATTTTACCACAATTTTTTTAAAACAATTTTCACACTTATTCGAAATGATTTTTAAAGAAAATATTAATAATTTTTTCGAGATTTTTGACAGTTTTGAGTTTTTATGATTTTCTGATTATTTATGTGATATTTTTACTCCATTATTATACCATTTTCAACAATTTTAACGAAATATTCGACGATTTCCGTGGTTTTCGGACTCTTCTTGTAATACTTTTACGTCAACATCAACTTTGATAATTTTAACAACATTTTAGACAGTTTATACGATTTTATGTTCATTTCGACAATATTTTCACGAATTTTTATGGCAAGTTCAGTAACTTTCACACATTTTCCCTCAATTTCCATTAGTTTTTTGATAACTTTTACAGTATTTGCGCATATTTTTATGAAATTTTTGAATATTTCAACAACTCTTTAAGCAAGTTTTATAATTTTTTTTAGACAGATCATATTTTAAATGATTATGAAAATTGTAACAACCTTTACAAGATTTTCAACAGTTTTCGTAGTTTTACCTACTTCTATCACTATTTTCAACTTTTTTTTACGAAATTTTGACAATTTTCATGGTTTTTGCACCATATTTGCGATATTTTTACTGTTTTTTTTAAACAAAATTGCAACAATTTTAATAACATTTTTGCCGAATTTTCAAAAATTCTCCATGTTACCATAGGATATGCTTTTACTGAGGGTAATTCCGCGAAAAATCTGACGAAATTTTCTGACGATGACTTCTAGACATTTTATCAGACTTTTTTGAACTTGCGAAAATTTTCAGATTTCCATTGACTTATTGAACTTGAAACATTTTAAAAATCGGAGTAATTTTTTGATATTTTGCCAGGCAGATTTCTTGGATTTGGAAAATTTCAGATATTACGTCAACTTTCGGACATTTTGTCAGACTTTTTCAGACTTGAAAAATTTTTAAGAACCCAAATGAATTTTTGGACTTGAAAAATTTCAACTTTATGGATTTATTTTTTGATTGTGTAACTCATAAAAATTTTCAAAGTCCAAAAGTCACAAATCTCTGATATTTTCCAAGTCCAAAAAGTCAGGCTTAATCCAATTTGACATATTGTGGGCTTTTTGACAACTTATACTTTCAATTTTTTCCAAATTTAATCCTTTCTGACGTATAAGCTGGAATTTTGAGTTCGTAGTTCAGATATTTTAAGGTCACAGATGTTCTAAAGTTTAACATTTTCATATTTTTATTATAAGTAAAAACAAAATGAAGAGATTGTAAGAGGATTTTCGATTTGAATTGAAATTGGTACAAGAAATCAGCTTTCAAATTCTTTTAGACTTTCAATAATGATTTTCTGAAAAATGGTGTAAAATTTTAATTTGAAGTAGGTACTTTTATGGATAATAAAATTTTCTCAAATTTTTCTTCGCACGTTCCTTAAATTCAGCGAATATATTTAGTTAAAAATTTAGTCTGAATTTGAACGTTCCTTGACCAATTACTTTTTTACAAAAATTGAAAAAAATTCCTGAACTAATGCTTTTTAATGCTGTAAGTTATCAATTTATGAACATTTCTTTGACCATTATATTGAAAATTATAATGATGACGGTGGAATGGAATAAATCATTGATGATCAAGGCATCGAAGTTTTATTCATTAGAAAATATTAGGAAAGTTAATGTATCCATCTGTATTTAAAAATAATCTCATTCGAAGTAAAAATAAAAGGAAATTCATTTTTGAAAAAAAATTACTGCGATAAAATGAAGCTGTTTTAACAATTGACTGCGTGGTAACCTCTTGAGACACCTTCTATTCGACGTCGATCAAATTGGAAATTACATCATCTTTGAATTTCTCCTTAAATTTTCGAATCTGTTCTTCATCTCCATCAAAAAACCAAGGTAGAATGATCCTCGCATACTCTTCGTCGAATCGATTATTGTGTCTAATAAACAAGCGATCGCCACCATCACTATATCCGAACACTTTTTCCAACTTGTACTTCTTCACTTTGTCTACGCACTCGAAACACCACAATAACATATTATCGATGGGAGCAAAAATCGTACTAATATCTTGCGAACTAGTAATGGTCCACTTCATCGCATTCAATCTACTTTCGAATACGTCGTCGATGGGGATAGATTCCTTGAACTCTTTGATCTTCTGGCCGTCATTATTGAAACCCCACGACAAAATCGATTGAACGTACTTTTCGTCGAATTCGCTCCATTGAAATTGTGTCGAAAGTTCCTCGACGACGGAAGCTTTAAATTTAATCAAATCATCGGTATCGAACAGACCATCTACGACGTAGATAAACTTATTCAATTCGTCGCCCTGAAACCAGCAATGGACAGAGTAGCGAGCGAAAGACCAAGCTACTCGTTTTTTGAATTTGATCGCTTGGTCAGGAAAAGTATCGAGAATATGCCGGTCGATGGATTCGATCACTTCGTTCCATCTCTCCAAAGTGTAAATAACAGTACCGTCGATTGTCCATGTATCCAGAATCTCACATAAGAATTCAGTTCTGGAAATCGAATCGGGACAGTAATGATCGCGGAAGGAGATCAATCGGTCGACGCCACCGTGACGACCATCGAACATCGAGCAACAGTGTTTTCGAACGTTTTCCGACTTCAGTAAGATATTTTTAAACTCGATAACGTCTTTGGGATCCGGAAGACAGAGTTCGATTAGTTGATCGATCGTTGAAAAATCATTATATAACACTAGCCGGGTACCCGTCCTTCGGACGGTTTGATTCGAAGACATTGAAAAAATGATACGAATGTCGTATTAAAGGAGAAAGAGTCGAATTGCTTAGAATAGAAATATTTTATAAAATAAAAAATGACTCACTTATATAAAAAGTAAAAATCGAAAAAAGTGAGCGCGATCTCTGAAATTTTTAAGGCCCAAAAGTCAGTCAGGGGCCCGCCTTATAATAATTTTCGTAATCTAAAAAAATTGAGAATTTCTGAAAGCCAGTCTAAGATAATGTTTGACGTTAGAAAACTTTTGAAAAATAAAGTGATGTATGAAAAAATGTTTATAAATTGTTCACTGTGAATAAAAATTTTCTTTTGTGGTTAAACTGCGAAGAAAAATCAAAATTTTGAATCTTG